>PVJH01011403.1:0-68989 GCA_004026705.1 Nesogale talazaci
TGGGCATTCGACCCTGTCCAACAGGGTCTGTATGAGTTGTCATCGAGTGGACAGCCGTGAGTTTTAGTGGTGTGATGGGTTATGAGTTAGGCTGCTAACCCGCAGGCAGTAATTCAAAACCACCAACCGTTCTGTGGGAGAAAAGATGAGGTTTTCTACTCCAATGACATTTACAGTCACTCAGAAACGCCAAGGGACAGTTCTACTCTGTCCTGTAGGATTACTGCGAGTCAGAATCCACTCCGGGGCAGTGAGTTTGGCTTTGACTTTTGGAAATGTTGGCTCTTTATAGATGCACCGTGGATGGTCTGTGCAATCTCACACTCCCTGCATCACTGCACGGTGCACACTGCAAATGCGCTGGCGTGCTAATGAAAGGCTGGATATTGGATAAAGGCTGGATAATGAAAGGCCACTTGGATGAACAGCCTGGCGAGCTATTAAAAATAGGCAAGACACCAGTGGAAAATCCTCTGGAGCCCAGTTCGACTCTGACCCACATGAGAACAGCACAAGCTCGAATCCATTCAACAACACGTTTTGGTGGTGGTGGTGCTTCTTGTACGTCATAGAAACGCCAAGTCCACCTCATCACCAAGGGCCAGATTCCAGCTCACTGTGATCCTCTCTCAGCTTTCCAAGGCTGTACTTCATTGCGGGAGGAGATAGTCTCTTCTCTTCCTCATGAATTGGCTGGTGATTTGACTCGAGGACCTTGATGTTCGCAGCCCAATGCTTATCACATTGTAACAGACGTCAACTCCTCTGGAGCACAGAAGGGGAGTCCTCTGACTCTCTGGTAGCTGGGAAGCTCATAATTCTCCTTTCATGCTGATTGAACAAGCTATTTTCACCCGACCACCACCAACACATGGCATTTGAGCTTTAATTGATTGTAGCCTCACTCGAATCCTCTTTAGAAAGAAGCCAGCTCTTAATAACCAACACATCAAAAACTTAGTCAAGAAAAACCGTGAAGAGAGAATTAGACTTGGGGAAAGAATCCTTCCTGTGACTACATAGAACATTTTGGCACAAGAAGAGAATATTCAGCCTAATGTCGCCTTTTGAACTTAGAAACTCAGATGTCCAGAAAAGGAATAAGGCTTGTCCAATGTCAGTCACACAATCAATAAGAAGACAGAGCCAGAGGTCACTGGACACCAAATATGCCGCCCTTCCTTTGACATCTGTTGTCCTGGGACATAATCTGCTATGTATGGTTCTTGACCCCCTTTTGCAAGTTTGTTACAGACATGTGTCCTGTTTCCCGCAAGGTGAAGAAAGATGTGTGTTTCCTTCTAAAGTTCCTGCTCAAACAACCATGCTATCTATCGTGGCTTTGAAAGTGAAAATGTTGGCAAGGGAAATGACATCACCAGATGTCACTGGAGGTGCCTTCTACAAAGAAACTGTGGCCTCATCAGTCTCTAGGCCTGTGGTGCTCAACCTTCCTGATGCCTCCACCCTTTCATTCAGTCCTTATTGGATGGTGACCCCAAACCGTACAATTATTTTCGTTGTACTTCATCCCTGTCATTTTGCTACTGGTATGAATTTTCAGGTAAGTATCTAATAAGCAGAATATGTATGCCTTGCTACAAATGGAACATAGTTAAAGCATGGAGATTAATCACAAAACAATATGCCATTACATATTGTGAAATATTTATTTCTAATGACAAATAAATGAAATTTTGTCTTGAAGCATGGTGTGGCATGGGTAACAGTCTTAAACCCCCCCCCCCCTCACGTACTCACATGTGGGCATATCTGCATGTGAGCAGACCCGCCTAGCGACAGTAGAGGAGCAGTGTCTTGGTTCCTAAGACACTGTGTTTTCTGATGGTCTTAGGAGACCCCAAAGGGGTCCCGACCCACAGGTTAAGAACCATTGTTCTAGGAAGTCATACCGGAGGACATCGACCACCCAGCGGGCATGCATTCACCCTGCAGCAAACTGTAAAACACCCTGTTTGTCCTCAAAGTCTTCAATATCCCATGCAGAGTTTCTTTCCCCCCCACACTGCAAACAACGCTGTGGGAAAAGCATCAATTCCTCTTGAGAGTTTGTTACTCCGCCTGTTCTCAACTTGAAGTGACAATTTCTGGAGTGAAGCGCCTGAGGCTGCAGTGAAAATCAGAAGGCAACGAGGGTGTGCTCAAGATGGCAGGGAAGGAGTTGCGTGAACCCTCCATAAACCCGTGTGTGACAGGGCTCCGCCTGGCACCCTTCCAGACTCCCCACCTCATGAGATCAAGCCACACGTCTCCCCACCCCCAAGCACAAGACCTCCCTGGGCCCGCCCCCTGCGACCACTGCACATGTTCTAGTCACTGCCTGCCCCGCGCACCTTACGTCTGAGACACAAACACATGGAGCCTGTTCTTGTCCTGGGATCCCTGTGCATGTGGCCTCTCAATTATTCGTCCTGACCACTCTGCGGTGTGGAGGGGCCACTTTCCCTGTTGTCCACGGGCTTTTCCCTTTGTCTTTCTGCAGCATATTTTATTCAGCTATTACATGCTTGGAGGTACCTGAAAGTACCCAATGGGCAGACTTATCCCTGAAAGTCAGGGACTGAATGTGGGCATCACGGCACTGTGCTAAGTCTGGTGTGTCCTATGTGGTCCAAAGGGAACAAGTTGCAGGGAAAACAAATCAAAACACTGCTGATGTAGCAGGTGCTTCGGTCTGATTCCCTTTCCTCCAAACCTCAGTGGTTAAGATAACACCTTTTCTGGTTTTCTTTGTTTTGTTTGTTTGTTTGTTTGTTTGCTGTTATCATTGTTTGAGGAGGGAGGGAATCCATGTCCACCCATGTAGATTTCTTTCTCCTCTCCCCTAAGAAATCTAGACGTCCAGAAGCTCCAGAGTGCCATTTATGATGACAAAGCTAAGATGCAGCCAGAGGAAGAATAGAACTTGAGAGGTTCAAGGCTTTCTTTACATGTTTCAATGAGTGAGTCAAAGTTAGCAGGGCACGACCCGGTCATATCCATGAATCACATCAACATCCAAGCATTACACCATGTTAACAGGGTCTCCACATGCATCACCAGAAGACCTTGTATGTAAACTTTCTTTTTGTTTATTTTTGTTTTGTTTTGTTTTGTTTTTTCAGTTTTTAGGGTATCACTGCCCTGGTGGTGGGAGTAGGAGGCCCATCCTTCGCCCCTGTAGAGCTGGAATTGAACCTCCATCCCAGTGGGCCGCAGTCCCATGCACAACCACTACGCCACCGGGGCTCAGCCCCATAAACTTTCTTAGGTATATATTTCTCATGCAGTTATAGACTCACAGGCGGCTAAAAGTTCTGGGAGACTGCAATCCACCCCAGCTTTTTCTCATGAGGTGGCCAAGGCCAAGAGAGGCAAATTGATGAACTCTAATTTCTCACTTGAGCCAGACCCTCTGTCTTCTGGCCCCACACACTGCTGCCTCATCCAAGGAGCTGGATTCCATTCATAGGCCTCTAAATTACATACAGGGAAGGAATCTTTGCTCCTGCCATGAGATCTGAGAGCAGCTGCACATCTCA
Organism: Nesogale talazaci; assembly: GCA_004026705.1. Lineage (NCBI taxonomy): Eukaryota > Metazoa > Chordata > Mammalia > Afrosoricida > Tenrecidae > Nesogale > Nesogale talazaci. The sequence continues at coordinate 3,543 of PVJH01011403.1, forward strand.
CAACTGGGGGCGCCTCACATTCGAAACACTGCTCAATAACAACAAGAGAGACAGTGTCTCCTCCCACGGTGACTAACTTGTGACACAAAGATGCCATGTCACCCCCAGTGTCTTGTCTCCATTCTCCATTCATCCTCTGGCCCATCTTTTAGAGAAAGAGAAAAGAGCAGGGGCTGAGTGGTTCTAGTTGAAATTCGCTTAGACCTGTGTCTCCTGCAGGATTTTAAGTTTACCAGGGACAAGAGTTCAGAAGCTGTCATCGTTCCACAAAAGTTTAGGGATACCTCCTTCCTATCCATAAGCTTTAAGTCTTACGAGTCTAGGCTTTGGTATGTCTTCTGAACCATTGGCCACTAAGTTGATTCCAACTCTTGGTACTTCCTTGTGTGTAGCAGTCAAAAAGCCATGGGATTTTCAATGGGATTTTCAGTATTTCAGAAGTAGATACCAGGCCATTCTTTCAGGACATGCTGGGCAGACTTGAACCTTTAGCCAAACATGACAACTGTTTGTCCCTACCAAAGGACTCCTTAAGTATGTTCCCAAAGACCTAGAACTCCTCTCTCCTGTGCTTCGAAGATAATAAAAGCATGAAAGAGCTGATAATCCTTTGGCCCCAAGAAGAGAGGTCTCCGCTAAGAGGACAGTAGAAAGTTGAATGAGTGACTCTGACCTTATGGAGAAAATGCTCCCTAAGGGGCACTGTCACTTGAGATTTGAGGAGCCAGACACAGTCTACTTTCAGATACCTACAGGGTCAAAAGAGCTGATTTGGCTAAATCTAGCAGCATGTTGCCAGAGGCGCCAATGGCTAAACATTAGGGGCATCTTGGCTTTGTGTGGGATACCTCATTTGTTCTTCAAAATACTCTCATGAGCAATATTACTGTAGGAGAGAGAATAGCACCTCTCATAGATGTCCACACCTGTTCCATGAACCCTCTGCCCTTACATAGCGAAAGGGATTTTGCAGCTGTGATTAAGTTAAACATCTTGAAATAAGAAGATAATCCTGGATTATACAGGTGGGCCTGGTTTAATTACAAGTGTCCTTATAAGAGCTCGGCAAGAGGATCAGAAGCCAAAAGAGAGTGATGATAACAAAAGCAGAAGTCAGATTGATGAGCTAAATAATTTGAAGATGAAAGAGGGCCATGAGCTAAGAGATGAGGTCAGCCTCTAGAAACTGGAAAATCCAAGAAAACAAATTGTCCCCCGAGAGTGCTAAAATCAACCCACTTTAGACTTCTGGCTTCCAACACTGTAAAATAAGAAGTCTATGTTGTGCGAGGCCAACAAGCTTCTAGAAATTCATTAACAGCAGCAGTAGGAAAGCAACACAACTAGCACCCTCTCTGGTTTACAAATGAAAGGCCTAACACAGAGAAGTGAAATAACTTCTCTCAGATCCGATCTCTAGCCAGTGGCAGATTCAGGGCTGAAACCTACATAATTGGACTCCAAAGCCAGGATTTTTAGCTACTAAACAATACTGCTGGCTACTAATTGAATTTATCCACTATTCCATCAAGGAGGAATGAAAAAAGACATGGTCCGTGATGTTTAGAGTTGAGAATTGACCTAAGAGATGAGATACATGCACAAATAACGACAGACTCTATGAGGCATCATGGGGTAGGGTGGGGGGATACATTGACACCTATACATGTGCGCTCTCTAAAACCACAAACTCACTGCCATTGGCTGGATTTCAACACCCAGCGATTCTACAGGACAGCATAAAACTGCTCCTGTGTGTTTCTGAGACTATAAGTCTTTTTTTTTTCCCTTTTTCTTTTTGGTAGTTTTATAGGCACACTACTCACATATCATACAGTTCATTCACTCAATCTTATTAAAAAGAGTTGTACGATCACGAACACAATTGATTTTAGAAGACTCTACATGTTTAGGATCATAGGGAGCCTCATCTTTCTCCACACAGGGGCTGGTGATTTCAAACTGCCGACTGTGTGCTTAGCAGCCCATATGTAAACCGCTCTGCTAGCAATGCACACACATACAATGTACATTCCCTCTGCAGAAGAGTGACTCTGAAATACGATGATCAGGAAGAACTCTTTAGAGGACCGGGTCTCAACCTGTGGGTCTTGGATTTTGGGGGGATTGAATGACCCTTTCACAGGGGTCACCCGATTCATAAAAGTAGCAAAATTATAGTTATGAAGTAGCATCGAAAATAATTTTATGGTTGGGCGCCGGGGTAGGGAGGGGGTGGGTCACAACAACACAAGGAACAGTATTAAAGGGCAGTGGCATTAGGCAGGGGAAGAACCACTGCTTTAGAGAATGTGGCATGGGATCTGGTTTATGAAGGATGACGAGGATTAGGCAGGCTAGAGGGAGAAGGAACAGTGCATAAAGAGGAGAGAATCATTTCTCTTTAGCTCACACAAGGGGCAACCTTGTGCATCTGCAAATTCCTTCATTGTCATCTTCACAGTCTGGGCCGCTCTGGGCTGTTGAGCTGGTTTTCAATCAGACTGACTCTCCATGAGAGCAGAACGGTTCCATAGGGTTTTCTGGACTGTAATCTTTATGGGGAGCAAATTGTCATTCTCTCTCTCTCTCTCTCTCTCTCTCTCTCTCTCTCTCTCTCTCTCTCTCTCTCTCTTTCTCTCTCATGGAGCTGTCCGGAAGCTTAAACTGCTGACCTTTCCATTAGCAGCAAACCCTTCATTATCCCCTCATCGGGCTCCTTTCCCTGCTGCTGTGGAGTTCCGTCCAATGTATTGAAGCCCTGTAGGACAGAGGAGACTTGTTCCCAAGAGTTTCTGAGACCATAAATCTTTAGGGGAGCAGACAGTCTCGTAGCTCTCCCTTGGAGTGGCTGTAAGGTGTGAAGTGCGCACCTGGAGGTCAGTGAACCAATGCTTTATCAACTCTTCCACGAGGTCTCTTTTGTCTCTTTTCCCACTGACATCAAGCCGATTTCAACTCATAGTGACTTGTAGAACAGAGTAGAACTCTCCCTTTGGATTTCTGTGACTTTGAATCTTTACAGAAGCAGACAAGCTTCATCTTCCCCGCCGTGGAGCAACCAGTGGGTTGTGGTCTACAGCTGAAAGCACAGCCTACTCCTCCATGAGGATACCATTCCCACCTCCTTTAGCCCCCGCCCCAAACTCCTTCCAGCACGCAGAGAGTCTACAGGAGTTACCAAGGGCATTCCACACACGCGCAGACGGTTTTATATTAGCTATGTGAAAAAAGAGCACTTAAGTGGAGACAAATGTGCTAATATCAGAAAAACTGGGGCAAATTCCAAATGTCTCAGAAAATCTTACAGGGCCCCAAATTAGTCTAAGGTTCACAGGATGCTGTGTCTTTTGTGGCCTATCCTTGTTCCAGGGGGCATGGCCAGCACTATCCTGCAGTGTGCTCACCAGGTATGCTCGGCACGCCCATTGCTCTCCAGGATTCCATCAAAGGTGCGGGCCAGGGGTCCCAGGAAAGCTGCAGTGGCCTGAAAGAGCTGACCTCTTAAGAATACGAAGCAGCCTGCCTTTCCCCCAGTCACACAGTCTCAAGGGCACACACACACACACACACAAAGAGGCCAGTGGTCTCTCTGGAAGCACAGTTTTTACCCGCGACTTGATGGACTCTCTTTCAGTGAGCAGAAGCAGTTGAGATCTAGGATAAGAATAGTTTGTTTGCACTGCCCCTCCCTCTAGGGAAGGATTTGAGTAATTCTGAAGAACTCTAAGAACAATGCATGCCGGGGACCAATTTTCTGACTCTCAGCTCTAAGTTACTTCTGTGGGAGCTTCCCACAGCTGCCTTTTGTCACACCAGGTCCCTCCAGCTCCTTCCCACAGCCTAAGCCATCAGTCACAGCAGGATGGAAGGCTGGGTGGGGAGGAGGAATGAGATAGGAGATACATTCTGTTCAGTTTACAAATTGCTTTCAACCCTGTGGAGAGAGATACTCTTACATGTAAAGTGTAAGCACGACAGGAGGAGGGATGTATGTGACAGATAGTTATGCCCCCAATCTACCCAGCGTGGGAGGCAAAGCCACTGCCCTCTGCCCAGAGACCCTAATCCCTTCTTCATCAACAATAAGGGAATCATGCATGTCTCCATCTCTTTGCCGGGGGCTCCCATCCTCACACTGAACCATTGAAAGCCCTTTCTGGAGTTCATCTCACTGAGTCTATGCGCTATCTCTCTGAGTTGGTCACTCCCTTCTCTTTAGATAGTCTTCTCTTGGTTTTCTGGGGGTCACACTCCTGGTTGGCTTCCTGTCTCCTCCCTCTTGGTAACAGCATCCAGGGTTTCAGGCTCCAGTGGGTTTAAGAGAACAAGCTTTAGAGACAGATTTCTGAGTCTGTCCTCCAAGCTCCTCCCACTGCAAAAAACTGTGTGGTCTTGGACAGAGCGTGTAACTTCAGGTGCCTCTGATGATGTCATAGAGTTGTGAAAATAAAAGAATTCATGTAGCATAGTCAAAGTTATTCCTAATAGATAAAAGTCCTCCATAAACATTATTGATGCATGTTATTATAATAATCCATTATGACACAGCCCCTCCATTCCAAAGCTCTCCAACATCATTCCACGTCCCTTTCTCAACTCAGTGGCAGGCTTGTGCACATCACTGACTTTCAGTATTCTCTATATGTTGGCATCTCCAACTGAGATCTCATTGGAAGCTTTGGAACCATTTATTCAATTGCCTACTGACTCCTCCCTTTGGATAACTCCCGGATAACTAAACTGGCATGGCGATCACTAAACATTCTCCTTCCACTTGCCTTTGGTACAGGTGATTTAAATCAGAAATTCCTTCGCTCCCCTTACATAGCTGATCGATTGCCAAAACCTTCCAATGTTTCCTTTCATTTATACATTCTTGCTTTGTTTTATCTCATGAATAGCTATTCCAGGAGAAATGTCCATTTGAAGGCCTCTGCCTCTATTTCAATTGGGTTATTTTTGTTTTAGTGCTTGAGATGTATGCATTCGTGACATACTTAACTTCTATTGGATATGACATACACAAATCTTTTCTCCCATTCCTAAGGTTGTCTTTTCAATATTTTGATATAGTGCTTCGAGACCCATAAAGTTTCTCATTCTCCTCAACTTCTATTTTATCTCTTTTGTCGTCTGTTCCTTGTGGGATTTTTGTGGTGTCACATCTAACAACTGATTGTCAAAAACTAAGTCAAACACTAATGTGGTATGTTAGGTTTTGAACAACACATTGCTTTCTTGTAACTTTGATTACATAGCCCAGCATGATTCCTCAGGCTTCCATGACTCGATCTCAGTCTAACAACCAAATCTGCTCAGACTATTCATTCATTCATTCATTCATTCATTCATTCATTCTTCATGGGTCGGATGTTTTGGTTGTGTGTTCCTTTCACCTCCATCTCAGTTTGTCCATCTCCACGGCCATCACTTCATCCCCAATTGCAAGTCTCCCAATGGCAAACCCTGTGAGGCTCAGTTCTACTCTCACAAACCAGGGGTTACCAAAAGCTGGAATCATTTCTTTTTTTCTTTTTTCTTTTGGGGGGGGGCATCACTGCCCCCTGGTGATCATGGGAGCTACCCAGTGCTGTTCCTGAGAGTTGCCTCTGGATTTGAACCACCAAGCCCACGGGCCGCAGTCCCACACTCAACCACTTACATCACCGGGACTCAGCCTGGAATCATTTCTTAGTCCATGAATATATCTAATGCTATTGGAAATTGGGGGGGGGGAAGTAATGTGGAAATATCTTACTGTCATTTTTTTAAAACAAATTTTAACTGTAGTCTTCCTTTTCTTACACCAAGAAGTGGTGGTGGTGGTGGTGGTTGCTACTGTTGAACTTGTTTTGATAAAATTCCAATCATGGTGTCAAACCACTCTTCTTTTTTAATCCTTTAATTGGGGGTTCATACAACTCTTATTACATCCATACATAAGTCCATTCTGTGCCAAACACATGTGTACATCTGTGCTGTCCTCATCATTCTCATAGTATTTGCTTTCTACCTACACCATTGGCATCAGTTCCTCATTTTTCCCTCCCTCCCTACTCCACCATAAACACTTGATGATTTATAAATTATTATTACTTTGTCATCTCTTGTCCTGTCCAATGTCTCCCTTCACCCATTTCCCCATTGTCTATACCCCAGGGAGGAGGTTATATGCAGATCCTTATAATCAGTTCCCCCTTTCTACGCTATCTTCCCTCCACCTTTCTGATATCGCCACTCTCACCACTGATACTGAAGGGATCATCTGTCCTGGATTCTACATGTTTCTGACTCCTGTCTGTACCAGTGTACATCTTCTGGTCTAGCCATATTTGTAAGGTAGAATTGGGATCATGTCAGTGGGAAGAAGGAAACATTGAAGAAATAAAGGAAAGCTGTATGTCTCATCATTGCTATACTGCACTGTAGTTGGTTTGTCTCCTCCCCCTCTCTGTAAGGAGAAGTCTGTAACCTGCAATATGGACTTTGGGTCCCCAACCTGTACTACTCCTCATTTACAATAATAAAATTTTTAGTTCTTTGATACCTGGTACCTGATCCTTTCATCACCTGGCGGTCACCCAGACTGGTGTGTGTCTTCCATGTGGACTTTGTTGCTTCTGAGCTAGATGGCCACTTGTTTAACTTCAAGCCTTTAAGACCCCGGATACTACATCTTTTGATAGCCGGACACCATCAGTTTTCTTCACCACATTTGCTTATGCACACATTTGTCTTTAGCAATCCCAATGGAAAGGTAGGCTCATAATGATATGATTTTATATTCTTTGATGCTTGATTTCTGATCCCTTCGATACCTCGTGGTCACATAAGCTGGTGTGCTTCTTCCATGTGGGCTTTGTTGCTTCTGAGCTAGATGGCTGTTTGTTTACCTTCAAGCCTTTAAGATCCTACATGTTATATCTCTTGATAAGCAGGCACCATCAGCTTTCTTCACCACCATTGCACATGCATTGTGTCAGGATGGGAGGGAAAACACTCTTAGATGTCTCCAAGTGCCTGCCATTATCCTTAAGGGAACGCCAACTTGACACACAGAACCCTGCCTCTCCATGTTCATCCTGTCATTCTCTTTCTTTGGTTAAATCTACTTCTATGACACTGCAGCAGTATTCCTTTCCTTCAAGAGGCCAGGATTCTCATGGGCTTTTCTCTCCAAAGCCTGTTTTTTTCATTCTTTTTATGACCTGAATCACTTTGGCAGTTTGGGGAAGCCTTTGGAACTCTGTCTGGAATATCTTTAAATGGATAAAATAAAATTCATTGGATTAAAAGGACCCCAGCTTAAAAAAATGAAAATAAAAAGGACCTCAACTATAACAAATACTGCTACCTAACTTTTAAAAATTTTGTGATGAATAATAATATTATACATGCACTTACCTACTAAAATGTTAATTAACAATATTCAGGTCTAATGCTTTCCATAATTGCAAAATGAGATCTGAAAACAACTGTGATTTCTATCAAAGACAAAATGAGGTCCTGATAGTTCTACTGTGAGATAAAGTTGCTATATTTTTTCTCCCATCCTATGAAGAGTTCATCTCAGGAACTCAGAATCCTATGAGTCAGAATCACCTTGATGGCAATAAGTGTGGTTTGAGGTTTTCCAACTGAGTCATTCCAGTTCCTTCCTCAGCCTTACAATGACCTTCCTCAAGGTCACCCAGCCTAAATGAGGACACTCCACTTTTATTATACTTGTTCACAGTGCGTCTTTTTACATCTCCATTTTTTTCTCAAAGTATAACTCTATTTATGTTGTTTACATACCTGCTGTCTTTCTCTGTCACTAGATTGAAAGCTTCATGAGGGCTAGGACAATACTCTCTTCAGTGTTTGCGTCACATAATAGAATGATGACAAGAATGAACAGATGAACAAACTGTGCTTAGCTGCTCATCAATGAAACATGGCTACAAGAACCCAAGTCTGTTATGATGCCACTTTGAATGAGTTAACTGAGTTCTGCTCCATTCACCCATACATCCTTATAGCATGGTTGCACTGACCTCTCTACTTAACATTTTTTTCTCTAACTTGATTGAACTTGGCCTTCAAAGGAATTACAAAGGATGTACTTCTTTCTATGGTAGCCCTTGTTTTTAAAAATGACAGTAAAGTATTTGGCTCATATTTCCATATTACGGTTTTCTCTTTCAATTTCCCAGCCTTTTAGACATATTCAGCAAAGAATTGAGAAATGGAACTTGTTGCTGTCCAAATGATTCCAGCTTCTGGTGGCCCCACGTGTGTTCAGAGTAGAACTGTGTCGCATAGGAGTTTCCACAGCTGACTTTTAAGCAGGAAATCACCTGGCCTTTCTTCTATGTGGTATAAATGTTTAACATACGCCACTATTAACAAAATCTTAAAAGTTGGAGTTCTTAGGTACATTGGAAGAAATACCTGACAACGTGATTCCGAAAAATCAGCTATTGAGAACTCTATGGGGCACAATGCCTCTCTGACCCCCATGGGATTGCCCTGAGTGGAAATTGACTTGAGAGCAATTGCAGGTGGGAGGGATGGAATGTCTGTCTGGTAGGCACAATTACTATCTAGCGCGGCTGCCTCTCTGAGTTGTCCATGTCCTAAGTGACTGCAGGCCAGGTGTACCAGGGATTCAGACCCTCTCCTACCTTGAAGTCAATACATCTAACCTTTCTTTCTCTGTTTCTTTCCCATCTAGCCAGCAGCCCTGTCTTCCTCAAAGAGAAAAATGAAACAAAACAAAACATGCCTTTGCCCTTGGTAAGCTCACCTGTCAAACCTTTCAATAAGAGAGGAGATTTGGTTAGTCCGTTGACAGGCAAGTCATTGTTCTAAAGGTAATGCAAGGAGCAGGTCCTGGGTGGCATCTGTGAGCTGCCTCTTTGTCCACCATAATCCAGTTCTCTCACAAGTCTGATCATTCCCAACAGTCCCAAGTATCCCTGTTAATCAAAGTTCTTCTCCCAGGCAGCAGAATAACTCAGCATCTAGGGAATTTTTAGGACAGAAGTAGTGAAGCCAAAAAACAGTATGCAAAATGCTAAAGAAAAAGAATCTGCAAATTGCTCAGGACAGTACTGGTCACAACACAGACAGCGCCAAGCTTCTTGCCCCAGCCGTGTCAGGGAAGGGAGTGGTTCTAAAACGAGACCGAGGTGTTGTTGTTGTGGGGGGCAATCATCCAATCAGTTCTAACCCATCGCGTGTCTCTGCACGACAGAACAAAGCACAGCCTGATCTCGTGCCAGCTTCACAGTTGTTCCCATGTTGAGCCCATTGGTGCAGGCACCATTTCAACCCATCTAAGAGCCTTCCCCACTTTCACTGCCCCTTTCTTTACTTTACCCTACATGATGCCTTTCTCCAGGGACTGTTCTCTCTCCTGACAACATGGCCAAAGTATGTAAGACAGATGCTTGCTATTCTTGCCTCTAAGGAGCCCTCTGGCCATTCTTCTGAGACAGATAAACTTGTCCTTGAAGCAGTTCATGGTACCTTCAGTGTTCTTCTCCAAGACCACAATTCAGATTGCATGAACTCTTCTTCCATATTTCTTATTCAATGTCCGACTTTTGACATATGTTAGGCAATTGAAGATACCATAGTTTAGGTCAGGTACACCTTGATCTTAGAAACATCCTTGCTCTTCAATAATCTAAGAAGCCTTGCGCAGCAGATTTACCCAGTGCAATATGTCTTTTGATCTACTGACTGTTGCTGCCATGAGCATTAATTGTGCGTCCAAGCAAGACAAAATCCTTGACAATTTCAACCTTTTCTCCATTTATCGTGATACTACATGTGATCCCGTGGTGAGCATTATGGTCTTCTTTCTATTGAGTTGTAACTCATACTGAAGACTGCAATTTCTGATCTTCGGTAAGTGCTTCAAGTCCTCCTCTATTTAAGCAAGCAAGATTGTATTATCAGCATATCTCAGACTGTTAGGAAGCCTTCTTCCTATCCTGATGCCACATTCTTCATATAAGCGAACTTCTCTGATGACTTGCTCAGCATGCACATTGAATAAGCATGATGAGGAGAGGATACAACCCTGACCTACGCTTTTCCTGATTTTAAACAATACAGTATTTGCTTGACCTGTTTGAACACCTCCTTCCTTATCTATGTATAAGTTCCAAATGAGCACGATTGAGTGATGTGAAATTCCCGCTCTTCTCAAGATAATCCATAGTTTGTTATGATCCACACAGACAAATGCCTTGGCATAGTCAATAAAACACAAGTAAACATCTTCCTGGTTGTGTCAGTCCGGGCAAGCTAAAGGAACAAATTTCATAGACATGCTTATGGATATAAAGAAAAGGTTTATATACAAGAGGAACAGGACATTGAGCCCAGTCCAGTTCAAAGTCTTAAGTCTGATATTAACCCATATGCCCAAAATCAGTCTATAAAGTCTCCTTCTGACTCATGAAGTCACAGATCAGTGGGTGCTGAATTCCGGTGCTGGCAGGGGTCTCCACATGGCTCCTCGCTTCCAGGGCTCAGGATTCATCCACAGCAGAAGCAACTCATCACTGGCAGAGGTTTCCATGTGGCCGCCCCAGCTTCAGAGGTCTGGTTCCATGAGGGCAAAGCCATGCGGTCTCTCCGCTGACTCCTCCAGCTTCTCAGACGCTGCCATCTTGTCTTGTCTCTAATTCATCGTGTCTGAGACTAACTCCTAACAACTGGGGAAGATAGCTTCTCATCTTCATGAGGGAAATATCACAAGATTTCCCAGAAGTCTCAGGAGAAAGCCATGCCCACATAGAGGCCGCATTGGCTACTCAATGGCTATTTCCAGATTAACAGGCTAGACTCCACCCCTACATTTCTATCATAAAATTAACAGAAGCACATGACTATCACACTGGTATTCTTTGGTTTGTGATAAGAGCCATCTGACATCAGTAATGATATTCCTTCTTCCATGATCTCTGCTGAACCCAGACTGAATCTCTGGCAGCTCCCTGTCTATGTTCTCCTGCAACTGTTGTTAAAGGATATTCAGCAAAATCTTACTTGTATGTAGCATGATATCAGTGATCTTTTTTCTATAATGTAAGAATTTCATTAGCTAACTTTTTTTTTTGGAATGGATATAAATATGGATTTGTGAATTCACAACTACAGAGAATCCTTGATCCCTTTTAGGGGTTCACCTCCTTCTTCTTGGGGTGGGAGGATATTATTTGCATAAGTACTCACATTGTTGCCTGAAACTCTGTGGGGAATTATTTGATTTTTTCTTTAATCATAAGAGGATTCTCTTTTTTTCCCTTTGTAGTTGAAGGTACATTCCTTGCCAAAGCCAGTACAGTAAGTTACTAAGTTAATAGATGAGTAACAACCTAAAAATACCATGAATTGTGTCATATTGAAAAACCTGCTCCTTTAGGATCCCACTCTGTAAAAAGAGGGTATCCCACTTTACCCCTGCTTTTCCAGGTCCTGCAGTCCCCCTGCAAAAGAACCCTGGCTGCAAAAGGCATTAAGTGCAAACAAGCATGTGTTCCCCTTAGTAATCTCACCTGTGATGTTCTGAAGGCGACATTGCCTGGGGGAGCATGCTAGAGTGGAAACAAACCCACTTTCCCTGTGCTCCAGCAGGAATGATTCCAGAAGGGTGGTTCCAGCTCCCTTCCACAGGAGGGTGCTGTGTGGAATTGACCTCAAACACAAAGTGTTCTCACAATGCAGCTTGCATTTGTCCTCCCCTAATTTGGGGCCATTTCTCCTTGTTGTTCCTACACTGATGACTGAAATTAATCCCTGGCATTTCCCCACAGCTAAATCATCATAATCAAACTCTGCAGCTGCCAGATCTGCTGACTCAAACCCCCTATGTATTCATATGATATTTGCTGGGTAATTACGGAATAGAGGTAATTATATTCATGACTCCATTACTTCCATAATTCCAGAGCCCCAGAAATCACTAAAAAGGAAAAAGAAAAAATCCTCACAGAGCCTAGAAAAGAAATTCCTTCAACAACTACCCTAACCCAATTCTTATTTTGTCCACGGACATAATTCTTTCCTACCGATCTTCCCATAGAGGAGAGTGGAAGCTTCTGATCTTCTCAATGACAGAGAAGGGAGGAAGGTGAAGCTTAGACATGGATGCAGTGACTCATGCTTGATTATGAGCAAAAAGTTTCAAAAATGTTTCAGTTACATTAGCATGAACTAGTTCAACAAATAAACCATCAATTCACAGTGGCCTGACCACATGAAAGCCTATTTTTTAACTCATGTCATGATTTAACACATGCCATTGGTAAGGGAGCTTCTCCATATACTCACTCAAGAACCCACATGCCTTTTACCTCATGTTCTACTGTACGTACTATATGACTTAAAAAGTTTGTCCAGTCAACCAATAGATGGGGAACACATTTTTATTTTATTTTTTCATATTAATATTTTCATTACAATATAATGTACAGATCATAAAATTCAGTGGTCAATGATAACAATGAAACATGTGACTGCACCTATATCATTGCAGGCTCTAAAGCAGCAGTTCTCAATCTGTGGGTCGCGACCCCTGTAGTGGTCAAATGACCCTTTCACAGGGACTGTCTGATCCATAACAGTAGCAAAATTACAGTTATGAAGTAGCAACAAAAATAATTTTATGGTTGGGGGAGTCACTAAAGCATGAGGAACTGTATTAAAGGATCATGGCATTAGGAAGGTTGAGAACCACTGCTCTAAAGGAATGAATCTAGTGGCAAATAGATATGGACAGATACGTATATTTGCAGGGGTACTGATGGATCCAGCCCTTGTTGATCAATCTCATCAACAACTCTGCAATGATGATCATGAAGGTTCATTTTATAGTATCTAATTGTTTAGTTGAATATTAGTTTAGATATTGCAGTGAAGGGATGTTGTGCTAGGAATTCAAATTTATAATTGGCTGACTTTAAGTAATGAAAATTGCTTTGTTAGTGTGGATGGATCGCATCTAAACATCTGAAGACCATAAGAGCAAAAACTGAGGTTTCTTAGAGGGAAAGGAACTCCGCCTCAAAACCATAAGTACATATCCTGTCAAGGTTGCCAGGCCACCAATTAACCTACGTATAACAGAACAAGACATCTAGAACATAAGCCAGATGTGGAGCAGATTTATACTTGCAAACTCATATTTGTGTGAGTTGATTCCTTAAGATCACTATCTCTCCTTCTCTTGCTTTCCCTCTATTGTTACTAATATACTTTATTCTATCTGTATGTTGAACAAATAATTTAAGAAAATGAACTTTATAAAGAAAATAGTATCAGGATTGGAGGAAGGCTTATTACCAACCTATAACAAATAGACGGCAGGAGTACTTTAAGCTCTTACTGATGAAGATCAGACATTAAAGCCTCTGACATGGATTATATATCAATATAAAGAAAACAAAAATCTTCACAGTTGGATTAATAAACAACACCATGATACTTGGAGGAAATATTGAATTATTTAGTTTTACTTGGATCTACAATCATAGTCCATGAAGGAATAATTTGTAGCATTGTTTGAATCTGTTGCAACTGACCTCTTTAAAGTGGGAAAGGGAAAAGATATCACCTTGAGGAATAAAGAACATCTTAACCCACGTCATGATATTTTAATCACCTAATATGCGGTGGAAACACAACACTGAATAAGAAAGCCTGAAAAAGAATTGATGTGTTTAAATTATGGTGTTGGGAAAGATACCACATATTGTCAGAAGAATAAGCACATTTATTTTTTAAGAAATACGACCATGAAGATAAAAAGAAATACAACCATGATCTTTGTGGCTGTTACCATCACATAAACTCCTGTCAGCTTGAGCAAAGAATAGAATCTAGTCTGTCAATTATGTTACAGCTTGGTCACCTCACTTGGAGGCACAGCAGAGATACACAGCTCATTGGAGGCCAGACCCAGTCTCTCTGCTTTCCCTTTCCTGTTGTTGAGAGCTGGAGGAGTCATGTGGAGACCCATGCCATTGTTGAGATGCTCCAACCTCCATTGGATCCACAAGACCTTCTTCCTCCTGGCCTGTAATCTTCCTGCGTTCAGCATCATTACATATACTGCATGAGTCCAAAGAGGTATTTATAGACTAGTTTTAGACATACGGCCTAATATCTGACTTAGGACCTTTATCTGGCCTGGGCTGGGATATCTTCTCAATATAAAATTGCTCTTTTATATACCATAAATCTCTTTCTTATATTAGTATCTATGAATTTGTTTCTGCAGCCAATCCAGACTAACACCATGTTCTTTGGAAGCAAGAATGGTGAGACTCCATAGCATATATTTTGGACATGCTATCCATGAGGAACAAATGGCAAAGTAGAAGGTCAGCAAAAAAGAAGAAGCCTCTCAATGAGATTGATTGAATCATTGGCTGCAACGATGACTATAAGGATGGTACAGGAGCCAACAGAGTTTCATTCTGTCATCCACAGAGTTTCTATAATTCAGAAGGGCCTCAACAGCAACAACCAACAACACTGTATCTATCTATCATCTATCTCTCTATCTGTAATCTATCTATCTGGCACTTGTTGGAAATCTAATACTACAGTTCTCATGAACTGGGCCTCTTCTTGGTAAATGACAAAAAATTGAAGTTTCCAAGGATTTTTTTCTATTCAGCAGCAACCAATGCCCATGGACTCAGCAGTTGAGACATCTAATGACATCATTGCCATAGCTACCTAATATATCAACTTGAAGATGAAGAAAGGAATGGGGTGAAGTTTAGCCTATTGATCAGGTCTCAGCCTGATTGTACTTTCTGGTGGGTGTGGCCTCCTCACAAGAAGGATGCTGAGAACATTCTTTTGCTCTCTGCTTCACCTTCCTATTGACAAACCATTTCCAACCACACTGGTGGCAGCCAGATCTCTGCAGGTCCATTCAAGCCCATTGCAGCTACAAGACTTTGCATCAATTGGCCTGTGACTTTCCTGCATTTTGCATCATTGCATGACACTGTGTGAGTCTGAAGAAGGACTGATAGAATAGTATCAGACTTAGGCAATTGAATTGGACTGGACTGGGATGTTTTCCTGATATATAACTACTTCTTGCTAGAAAGCTCTCTCACATATATATGAGTCTCTGCACTTATTGCTCTCATCAACCTGGACAAACACAATTATACTCTGTGAAATTGGCTGCAAATGATCTTTGTGTTCTTGATGATCAATTGACCCTCTCATGACCAAATAATGTTCTGCTTTGATTTTTTGTTGTTATTATGTGTTTTTAGTAATAAAAGTCATGCTGGAATAAAGCAAAACCATATTTTAAAGTATTATGCCTTCTAGTACAATCATGTGGAATACATATAACCCAAATAGACTCATGGTAGGATTGGAGGAGTGAGGCCCATTTCTTCAGATTCATTCACAAAGTTCACCTAGTTTATAGATTCCCACCAGATGGTAACATGTACTACAACTGAGATATCAATTTTCCAAGAAAAATGAGAAGATGAAAATACATGTGAGTGACATATCCCCTGTTGGTCACAAAATAATTAAAATGTTAAAGAATGGAGGTGTAAACCTGATAAATAAGGTGCACCAGAAGCAGCCTATGGTCTTTTCAATAGCCTCATATGCATATTAAAGTTATATCAAAATATTAAGATCAAAACAGAATTGACACATTGAAATTATGATGTTGCCAAAGAAAATTGACTGTGCTATAGGCTGTCAGGGGTCAGCAAATTCTTGAGACTTAAGGACCAATTCTCTCCCTCCTAACAACTTTAAAAACACTCAAGAGCCTTAAATACATTTTTTCCAGACAAATGAAATCACCGTGATCTGAAATAATAACCTTCGAGTGTTTTCCATGTTACTTCAGAGCTACACATTCACACTGAAAGAGCCACGAGCCACAGTTTTCCGACCACTGGGCTAAGTCAACAAACAAATCCATAATGCTTCTTAGAACTGAAGACGATGGGGCTTCCTCTTACTTTGCACACATCATGAACAAAGAGCAGTTACTAGCAAAGGTCAATATGCATGGTAAGTAGAGGATCAATGAAGATTAGGGGCACTCTCTACAGATCAATTGAACATGATGACTGCAACAATGGGCTTAACCATTTCAAAGACAGTGAGGTTGAAGTAGAGCTAAGCAATGTTTCTGTATGTTATACATAAATTCACCAGGAGTGGGAATCAATTCAAAAACCACCAGTAATAGCAGATACTTGTATATGTATACATTCAAGGAAACGTCAAAGGGTTCATGGGAAAATGAAATTAACAGATCAATTTTTCAACAAACTTCTGTTCTGTCAACCATAGGGTATATGTGTGTGTGTGTGTGTGTGTGTGTGTGTGTAAATGATCCATTGCCCTTGAATCATTTCCAAGGCATGTCAACTCACTTCATTGAGTCAGACTGGAACTTGACTCTGTATGACTTTCATTGATTGATTTTTCAGAAGTAGATCCTCAGTTCTTTCTTCAAAGGAGTCAAACCACCAATATTTCCATTAGCAGCTAAGCACATTAACTGTTTACACCACTCGGGATTTCAACTTAAAAAGCATGAAACATACATCTTTGGGAGTTAGATGGCCACATCTGCTCATAATAGGATACTATCAGAGCATGGATGAGCATCTCACAGAATTTGTGAAAGGTTATACCATTCAAACTGCACGCCACGCAGTAAAGCAAACAGAAAGACAAATATACTAAAGAGATGATAAAGAAAAGTTACTGTTTGCTTTTCCTGTCAATATAGCATCCAAAAGGATGCCATTGTTGTCCAATCTAAGTGTGATTTTTTAGTTGTCACTGGACAAGGTATTTAGTCTCTCTTCTCATATCCCAAGGAGTCCTGACCCTATCCATTCACTTTCCGTCACTTAAAAAAAAAAAACAGACTGCCACCATTTGTCAGAGTTGTGCATGGACAGATGTTTTCTACTATAAATCCCAGTTAGAGGTCTATCATCTCCTGACATTTCACACATACTGCCTTAACAAGTGCTTCTTTCAGTATAATTCACTATGGAAGAGGGAAGGTCTTGCATGTCCAGCCATGTGGAGCAGCCTCTGGTCATAGATCAAAGGGTCAGACAAGGCAATATCTGATTTTCACAAAACTTGAGGCAGTTTGAGCACCCAAAATTCAGGAGTCAGGGTTGCACCCCACAGATGTACCTTGAAGGCTTGTCCCAGGTTTGTTAGCAGTCAAAGAAACCCAACACAAGATACACTTGATAGCCTAGCAGGTATTTGGGCCCCTGGATTTGGTCCTGGAGAGCTTCAGAGGGTCTCTGCAGCTGCTTGTAGATTGGAAGGACTGGAGGACTGGGGCATGGATGATCCTATGTGAGTGAGGAAGGGGATAGTTGAAAGGAGCTTTGGAGACAATCTGCGGTTGTTAGTTTGGGTAATCTAGAAAAACAAATCCAGGGAGACTCATATGTGTGTAAGAAAGAGCTTTATATACAAAAACAGTTGAACATCCCATTCCAATTCAAGTCTATAAGACTGATATTAGCCCATATGTCTGATACCAATCTATATATTCCTTTTCAGACTCATGAAACATATGCAGTGACACCCAAGGCAGGAAGATCACAGTATAGAAAATCTTGTGGATTCAGTGATGGTAGAAGTATCTCAGCACTGGCATAGGTTTCCTCATGACTCTACTGTAGCTCCCAGGTTCTAGTGTAGCTCTATGTCTTGACTGCAGGAATGTTTCCCAGGGAGTGAGCACGTGTCCCACTCCAACAAGCTAGTTATCTCCTTAGCACCTCCTTAGCACCTGAGGTCAAGTGGCAACCTGATAGACAGACTAAACTCCAACCCTTCACTTTCCAGTCGTAAATGGACAACAGATTCTGTAACTACCACATCCAATGTCCAGGGGCAGCATATCTCCCATATATCAATAGTCCTAAAGACTACTGGTCCACTGATCATTGTCCAACGGATGAACAGTCCTGACCCAGCAGAGCATGGGCACTTGTGCCATCTGCAATGAAGTTGTTCTCAATTTTCAAAACTCTAATCTAATAGGGATCCTCTGTTTCCTGATCGAAGATTTCCACTTCAGTAGTTTTCTGTGTGTTTGTTACAGAAATGGGTTAGAATTAAGTTTTGCCGTGCTCTGGACATGAGAAAGCCACAACAACAAAATTGAACATTTCCCCCAGAAGCTTTTATGTGGCCAGTCAGGGAACATGGAGCAGTCTGCCCAGCTGAAAGCAAGGCTCAGCTCTGAGAGCCAATAGTGAGTGCCTTTCCAGGGGTCACAGGTACTTCAAAGGGAAATAAGGAAGGCAGGTTACAGCTTTGAGGAATTTTCCAATTAATAAGTCATACTCCAAGGCAAGGTTTGATCCTATCAACTTCTTTATCTGGAAAAAATACCTTGAAATTAAGAAAACACTAGGTCGAAAAATATTTTTGTATAGCATGCCCTCCCCTCCCCCCACAGTGTGCCATCAAATGCAATATTTAATCAGAAGTTGTAATTGCACCGACTACAACATAGAGACACCCTATGAGTTTCAGAGTAAAATTGCGTTTCTTAAGGTTTTCAGCACCTACTTATTGCAAGATCACTAGGTGCGTTAGTCCGGGTAGACTAGAGGAACAAATTTCAAAGACACGCATATAGATATAAGGAAAGGGTTTATATACAAAAGGAATGTGACACTAAGAAGGCATCCCAATCCAGTGTAGTACAAAGTCATAAGTCCGATATTAACCCATATGCCCGAAATCAGTCTACAAAGTCTCCTTCCAACTCACGAAGTCACAGGTCAGTGGGCGCAGAATCCCAGTGCTGGCAGGCGTCTCCCCATGGCTCCTCGCTTCCAGGGCTCAGGGTCCATCAACAGCATGCCGCCCCAGCTTCAGCGGTCTGGCTCCATCAGGTCAAGCTGTGTGGCCTCTCCACCGGTTCCTCCAGCTTCTCGGACGCTGCCATCTTGTCTCTTCCGTGATTCATCGCCTCTGAGACTAACTGCCAACAACTGGGGAAGATAGCTTCTCATCTTCATGAAGGAAATATCATGAGATTTCCCAGAAGTCTTTATTTCCAGATACTGGGTGGGTTCAAGCTGCCAACTTTTTCCTTACCAGCCATGCACCACTTATTTACACCACCCAGGGTTCACAATATCTAGAAGCATATTAATGAGCAATGTTATTTTTTAAATAGATTAAATTCTCTCTCTCCAAATAGAAGGCAAATGAACCTTCCAGGATCTCCATTCTTCTGGAGCTACCTGGGCACAACACATCACATCTATCTGGAATGCAGATTGCCTTTGGCCGTGGCCATCCTGAGCACAGTAGAAAAAAGAGAAGTCTTGCAAAGGACAGCTGAGAGTCTTGTTTTTTGTATCTACAGGACTATTTAGATATGATGGGTGGAAAGAACAATCTGGAGGAGAAAACAATGGGACTGAAAGTCCTGGGGGGACATGAGAGAGGGAGGGAAACAGGAGAAAGGAAGTAGGTGGGCACAAACCCAGGCAAGGAGGGTGTGAGAGGCCTGGTAGGGCTTGATGAAGAACAATGTAACCAAGAGGAATTACTGAAGCCCAAATGAAGGCTCAGCATGCTAGTGGGACAAGAGGAAAGTAAAAGGAAATATAGTTATGTTTTTATATGGAAATATATATTTATATATGAGGATGGAGAAGTAGATCTATGCGCATATATTTATAGGTTTATTATTGAGGGAACAGATGGACATTGAGTCTCCATTCAAGTACTTCCTCAATTACAAGAATACTTTGTTCTGTTAAACTAGCATTCAAGGATGCTCACCTTCCCAACATGAGCGCTGAAGACAAGGCAGGTGCATTAGCAAATGTAGTGAAGATGGTGTCCGGCTATCAACAGATATTGCACCTGGCATTTAAAGTCTTGAAGATAAACATGTGGCCATCCAACTGAGAAGCAACAAAGCTCACAAAGAAGAAGCACACCAGCCTGTGTGATCACGAGGTGTTGATTTGATCAGGTATCAAGCATCAAAAAACAAAAAAATCATGTGAAAAGGAGGGAGTGTAGTATTGGGACCCAAAGCCCAACTGTAGGCAACTGGACATCCCCTACAAAAGGGTCTCTGGGAGATGAGCCAGTCAGAGTGCAGTGTAGCAGTGATGAAACATACAACTTTCCTCTACTTCTTTAATGCTTCTCTTCCCCCCATTCTTCCTTACAAATCTGGCTAGACGAGATGATGTACACTAGTACCGATAGGAACTAGAAACACAAGTAATCCAAGACAGATGAACCCCTCAGGACCAGTGACAAATGGTGATACTGGGAGGGTGGAGGGAATGTGGGGTAGAAAGGGGGAACCCATCACAAGGGTCTACAAATAATCCCCTCCATGGGGGATGGACCACAGAAAAGTGGGTGAAGGAAGACATCAGACAGTACAAGAAATGGAAAAATAATAATAATTTATAAATCATCGAGGGTTTATGAGGGGGAAATGGTGAAGGAGGGGACACATGAGCTGATACCAAGGGTTCAAACAGAAAGCAAATGTTTTGAGAATATGATGGCAACAAATGTACAAATGTGTTTCACATAATGGATGAATGCATTGTGATAAGAGTTGTAGGAGCCCCCAATTAAATGATTTTTTAAAAGGATAGCTGAATTTCCAGATTTGCTGTCCCATGACCCATTCATATACATATGTACATATATATATATATTCATGAGAAAGTTTTGCCACCCTCTCATTGAACTTCCATTTTAACATCTAATTGACTTCAATTCCTGCATAGCACAGCATTTGTTAGCTGCCATGAATTAAGTGGTCCCTAATTCATGGTGACTCCATGTACCACAAATTCAGACTGTTGCAATCCATAGAATCTTTCTTGGCGGATTTTCTGCTTGTCAGGTCTTTCTTCCAAGTTTCTATTAGTCTTGAAGCACTCACTGCTCAAACCTGTTCAGTAGCCCAGCCATACTCCAGCCTCCAGTAACAGATAAGTGGTGCCTATGTGTGCTGCGCATTGGCCATGAATCAAATCCAGATCTCTTTATTTGTTGTCTTTGTTGTTAGGTACCTTTGGAGTCAATTCCATCTTTTAGTGACAACAGAGAGAAACGCTGTCACTTCCTCACCATCCTCACCATCATTCTTACATTTGAGTCCATTGGTGCAGTCATTGCACTCTTCCTTCTTGTCAAGGGCCTTCTTCCTTTTTGGCTGCCCCTCTTCTCTATCAAGCATGATGTCCTTCTCCAAGGACTTCTCTCTTCTGATAATATGTCCAAACTTTGACCATGTTACCTAAGGAACATTTTGGTTGTACTTCTTCAGAGACAGATTTATTTGTTCTTTTGGTAGTCCAGAGTACTTTTTATTATTCTTCACGAACACCATAATTCAGATGAATTCTTCTTTGGTCTTCCTTAGTCAATGTCCAACTTTCACATGCATATGCGATGAGTAGAAATATCATGACTTGGGTCAGGAGCACCTGCGTCTTCAAAATAGCCTCCTTGCTTTCCAACATTTTAGTCTATTCTCAGTTTGGATGCGCTGCTGAAATGCCTTCACTCTGACTGTTCCTGTTGACATTCGAGTACTAGTGACAAAACTTACAGCATCACATCAATACAGTGCCATCCCAGGCTGACAAACTGAGAGGCAAGTGGCAGAGTGTCTTATAGAGAACATGAGAATCCATATGAAGGACAGTTCATTGGAATGGGAAGAAGCAGTCCCACAAGCACATGGGAATATCAGCAGCATAAAGAGATGATAAAGTTTATGATCTGAAACCAGAAGGCTTTCCTTTAAGAGTCTAGGAAGCAAGGACTTCATGCTGAACAAACCATCCCAGATAACTAGAGAGTAGACTGAAGGGGAAAGGCTCTCACAAGCAACAAAGAAGAACAAGTTGTTGCTATTGTTAATTGACATCTAGTTGATTCTGACTCATTGGAACCCCTGGTGCGGCAGAACGTAGAACTCTTCCACAGTTTACAAAGCCGTGAACTTTCAGAAACAGGCTACCAAGCCTGCCCTCCTGGGCACCTCTGGGTGCATTCAACCCAACAACCTTTGGGCAAATACTTAAACTCTTATTATCCATCTGAGCTACCATCCTGGCCACAAGCAAGAAATCTCTGATATTTTTATCTTCAGGATTTGCAAAGGAAAAAGGTCAGGATGGTTGGAGCAGGGAGAGCTCTGACCTGGTGTTTAAAGGCTGTGTGGGCAGAGTCTATGCAGTGACAATTGGGGAAGGGTGCATCGAGGAGCGCTCTGGAAAGATAGAAGGTGCAAGGACCCTCCCAGGTGCTGAGCAGGGAGAATACAGAGGCAGATAAAGAGAGTAGGCTGGCAGGGGATCCCACAGCTGAAGGGGCAAAGTATGTTCTCACACCCACCCCAAAAGGCAGAGTTGAGAGGGACCTGGGGCACCTTCAGAGTATATGTATGCTAGGCGTTTCCCTCCCTGGCTTCAAGACCTGGGGGCAGGGGTGGAGATTTTCGCAGGTCCACAATCCACAAGGGGGCAAGAGATCTCAAGGGGAGCTTCCAGATCCACGCTGCCCAGTCCACGAGTGTGTGCACCCCTCCCCTGTCCCCTGCGCTGCCTCTCACTACCAACACATCCCTTCTCTCTCTGCCAGCCCTTTGTGGGCTTGTCAGCAATCCTCATTGCGTTGCCCTGGGGTCAGCAGGCTCCCCCTTTAACCTGTGTGCACCCCGCGAGCTGCCCTAAACCATTTAGCCCGGACAGGAGCAGGCAGTGGGACGCCTGCCCAGCTGGGGAGTTGGGAAGCTTCGTTAATCATGCTTTCAGAGCACTTTGTGATTCAGAGATGAAAGACGTCTGAGGAGAGCAAAGTACAGCCATTACAATCTCCATCTTCCTAATTGAGGAAAATGAGGTTATTTCCAAATCCTCTGTGATGCAGAGGGAAATGTGCTCGATAGGCCCGCACTTAGGGCTCCCCACCCCCAGCCGCTCCGGGCTGAGAAAGCCCCGCCGCTGTGTACAGAGGGTCCTCACCCTCTCAGCTCCAGGGTTAGAGCCCCACCATTTGAACGCTCCCAGTGTCCCTCCCGGATGGGAACCCTCATCCAAAGAAGGGCTGCCTCGCCACAACATCAAAGTTGGGCCCCTCCATCGGGCCCAGAAGTCTTCCTCCTCTGCACTGGGTAATTGGAACAAAACGACCCAGGTAGTCTTGCTTTAACATCAAAGCTGCATATAATAACCTCACAGATGAATTCGAGAGTGAATACATTCGCAGCCACTGCTCAAGTTTGAAATCAGTCACATTTCAGCTTCAGAACTGAGCAAGAAAAAAAAGAGAAATCGCCAGCCACGGTTTTCTTTGTTAACAGCTGCCTCCCCTTTCAGGCTGCAGGGGTGGGAGGGTGGAGAAGGGTGGTGGTGGGTAGGTGTGGTTTTATCATTTTTAAGTAATCAGAAGTCAGTCTAGGAACAAAGGTAAGGATGGGAAGGACCAAGGATACACCTGGAACTGGAGGGGGTGGGGGGGACCCAAAGGCGGAAACATTCTGATTCACATAAACATGCTCAAGTGCCAATCCAGGTGGGCACAGAAGACTTGGCACAAGGGCCACTGACCAACACACACGTGTGGACCAGCAAGATGATAACGGAGGGCTGCCTGGTCAGTCATGGCCATCCTCTAGCTGTGGAGATTATTAGATGGACCAAAGCAAGTCAAACCAAATTCACTGCCCCGGGGACGATGCAGACCCATGATGTCCCTACAGGACTGGGTGGAACTGACCCAGTGAGTCTCTGAGAAGGTAACTGGGAGGAGACAGCCCCATGCCTCCTGCCTGCCCCCACCCCCACCCTCCCCGTGGAGTGCTGGTGCCTTCGATTTGCTGACCCCGCAGTGAGTAGCCCATATGGCCACAGGAATTCTAATTAGACATACAGATGGCATCCCATCAACGTGGCCGCATGACAAGTTTGTGTTCCTCTGAGGAAAACCGCTACATGGTCCTGCACAGGACAATCACCAGTGTCCTCCAGGCCACCGTGGGGGCTGCCGTGCTGACCCATCTCTCGCTCTCTGGCCCTCCACCAAACGTCATGTCCTCCTCCCCATGGCTGACCACTCTGAGTGATGTGTTCAAAACAAGTCCAATACTGTTCTAGGATGATCCATAAGGTTTTCCTTGGCTAATGTTCATAAGTGAGTCATCAGGTTTTGCTTTCCACTCCGCCTTCATCGGCAAGACCCCCTTAAAACCATCCATGGTGGTATTCATACTTCAATACCCTCCCTTCTGGTATGGAAGTATTAAAAATACCCTCTCAGGTGGTATGGAAGTGTGTTAGTCTGGGTAGACTAGAGGAACAGATTTCATAGACATGCATATGAATATAAGGGAAAGGTTTACATATAAGAGAAATAGGACATTAAGAAAGCATTCCAATCCAGTCCAGTACAAAGTCCTAAGTCCAATTAGCCCATGTGCCCGATACCAGTCTATAAGGTCTACTTCCGACTCACGAAGTCAGGGGCCAGTGGGTACAGAGTCCCGGCGCTGGCAGGGGTCTCCTCATGGCTCCTCGCTTACAGGGCTCAAGGTCCATCAACAGCATCCAGTGGTGGCAGAAGCAAGTTATCGCTGGCATGGGGTCCCCACGTGGCCTCTCTACCTTCAAAGGTCTGACTCCATCCGGACAAAGCCGTGTGGCTTCTCCTATGGCTCCTCAGACACTGCCATCTTGTCTTGTGCGTGATTCATCATCTCTGAGGTGAACTCCCAGCAACTGGGGAGATAGCTTCTCATCTTCATGAGGGAAATATCGTGAGATTTCCCAAACGTATCAGGAGAAAGCCATGCTCACACAGAGGCCTCATTGGCTACTCAATGGCTATCTCCAGAGTAACAGGCTAGACACCAGCCTTACATCACAATCGTGAAATTAACATAAGCACATGACTGCCACAGGAAGTATTAAAAATACCCTCCCAGGTGGTATGGAAGTATTAAAAATACTGGCGGCACAGCTTCTGGCATCATAGACATGGCAGCCCTGAGTTCCAGCACACAGAATGATGGATGACAGAGCACTCAATAGTAAAAGTGAAGATACGCTTTGTGGACCACACCCATGCACAAAAACGGCGCCATCAATTGGATCCAGACCCATAGCAACCCTTAATTGGGTTTCTGTGACAAGATCTACCAAATCCAGAATTCAGAGTTGGTCAACAGGGCAGATATGAAAGCGGATTCACTGCTGGACAGCAGATGCCCTGAGACCTTTCTAGAGGTAGAGTCTATCTCTATTTGGGAAGGGACCGCAAAGATCATGGTCAATGAAAGACTGTGACATACTCATCTAATTTTGTCCCATGGTTCTTTGTCCTATAAAGGGATGTAGGATGATTTAAATGACATTGCTCCCAATCCCACCTCACCCCCAAGACCCACCCCACCTAATATAATATAATATAAAATTATTATATAATATATTGGAATCCTAACTTTTGTACCTGTGAATCTGACACAGCTTGGGAATAGGGCCTTCTTTTGGTATATTGAGGCCACAGCAGAGTGTGGTGGGTCCTAAATCTTATTCCTTTATGCAGTACTTATAAGTGGGGGTATAGTCCAGCAGACACAAAGACACACAGAGAGATGAAAAACAGGGGCATGCAATGATAAATCTATAAACACCCAAGGTATGTAAGAAGAAAACCAAAGCGGGCTGAGCCTTGGTGGCATAAGTGGTTGAATGCGGGACTGCGGCCCGCCGGCGCTCACAGGGGCAGCACTGGGACGCTCCCACGACCACCCGAGGTCAGTGATGCCTCCCCCAAAAAAGATAAAAACCAGAGCAACCAACAAAGAGGGACCCCTGGCCTCCAAAACTCTGACAAAATAAATGTATGCTCTTTATAGTTACTCACTGGGAGTATATATTTTGCTACAGCAATACTAGATAATGAAGGCAGGGTACTTTTTTGAAAACTTATCAACTGAGTATGTTTATATCTCATGTAAACCAAAGTTGCCTTTGTTTCTTAATGAGATGTGCCTGAGTCTATGCTTTGCTTCGTAGAATGTCTTCTCTGAAATAGAGGCTGACCCTTCCATCTAACTGCATCATTTTCAGTCAGCTGCTACCCCCTGCATGGGGGACTTCCCCAGCACCCACACATGAATTAAAGGCATTAAGTGAAATAAATGCATGGGTGAATGATGAAAAGCCTCCTCCAGAAAACGAAGTATTTGGAGATTTATCAACATCTCTAGGGCACTCTTAGCCTCTCTAGGTTATCTCTGAAATGCACAGGATTTAGGAAGGATTAGAGGAAAGTTGAATATCTCTAAGAATGTAAGAAAACAATTAATGACTTGGAAAATAGGACCCCTTAAGGTAGGTTAGGATTTGTGGTCATATGGTTTTAACAAGAGACAGTTGAAGAGACAGAAACACTTTAAGGAGCCTTTGAGTCTAAAATGAAATCAACCATATCTAATCTACTGGCTCTTTCTTTTATTAGTAAAATGAAACAATTGCTGCTTCTCCATCAGTCTCTTTTCTTTTGATTCCTAGTCATTTGGCCCTGTCACCACTTAGAATGACTCAGTGTTCATTCATTCAGAGATTCATGCTCTGGGTAGCTTTGGGTGGTTGATTGCTTTGATAATCATAGAACTGCAGAGGTGGGGGTGGAGTGGGGAAGTGGGCAGGTAGTATGGCTGAGTGACCAAGTCATAACTATCCTCCCACTCACCCACATGTCTTCCTAGAGTTGTCACAGTGTCACCCACTCTCTTGAAGAGTTTCCTATATTTTCCCCATTGTAAACTCAACAGCCAACCTTATCTGTGATTGTTTCATCCCCACCTCTCATGGTCCAAACCATGTCTATTTCCACATAACCAACTCTTCCGGGAAGGGCCTCTTCCCTTCCTCCAGCCATACAAACATCCCCATCCTGCAAAATCTACCCTAAGCCCCTAATTCAACATTGGCCCACCCACCTGCTATTTCACAGGGCAAGCCCTTTCCTCGAACCTCTGCTGGAAGTGTGCTATGGGCTAGCCCCAAAGACTTTAGCACAGCAGTTCTCAACCTGTGGGTTGCAACCCCTTAGGGGGTTGCCCAATTCATAGCAGTAGCAAAATGACAGTGATGAAGTAGCAGCAAAAATAATTCTATGGTTGGGGGGAGGTCACCACAACATGAGGAACTATATGAAAGGCTTACAGCATTGGGAGGGTTGAGAACCACTGCTCTAAAGTGAAAGGGCCTGGGAGGCAATTTATTCTTTTGCACGACCACACCTCAACCTCACAACCGAATTGTGAGCTCTGACATGGGGCTCCAGGTCAGGCTATGCTTCTTAATTTGTTCTTAGCTGCTATGAAGTTTCCCTAGACTCATGGCAATCCTGAAAACAGGTTTGGACTGTTGCAATGGTAGTGTTTCCTTGGTTGATTTTAGAGGTGGACCACCAGGCCTTGCTGGGATCTCTTGTCTTACTCCAAAAGTTCCACTGAAACCTTTTCAGCATGATAGCATTGCACGTGCCTCCCCTGATAGAGGGGTAGTGGTTGTAGATAAGGTGTGTTGACCTGGAATCAAGCCCAGGTCTTCCTCATAGAAGGTAAAATTTCTACCACTGGACCACTGACGACCTGAGCACATGGCTTCTCATCAGTAGAGATTGACTTCACGGAAGGATTATGAGCCATCTGTCCCTATTTGTTTCAAGGGAACTGAAATATAAGAAAGAAGAAATCTGACAGCTTTACTACTTGTACTATTTCTGCTTCATCCTACCTGCCCAGTGCATTGGCAGACATTCCATGATTCCCTGGAACTAAATAGCACAAGCAAGCAGGTGAATAGAGGAGAAGCACTGGATGCCTAACTATCAAGTTTTTACTAGGATCTAGGGCTATAACAGCAGCTCAGGTCACTTGCACCATCAACGAATGACTCACCTTCTAGTCTATCTAGAGAAACAGGCTTCTCTCGCCTGACCTTTCTCTATCATGCTCCTTTTGGATACAATAGTCTTTGACTTGTTACATGACAAAAAGCTCCAGGCAGCTAGATGTCTCTGTATTAATGACCCTTCACCTCAGTTGCCCACTATTATGCAAAATAGTGACAGGTCTTCTCTCTCTGGCTTTCAGAATGCCTCCAGGGGCCCATCAATGCTTCAGACATGATTTGTGAAGCAGAAACAACTGACTTAGAAGGCCATCTTTATCTGCAAAAGGGGGACCATCACCGCTGGCTGCCTATCAGAATCAATGGAAAGTTTTCTGGGAAAAAAACCCAAAACTCCACCATCTGTGCACTCTTACCCAGGTTAGATACACAACAAGCCCTGAAGATGAGACCTGTACCACATGCTTGAAGAACTGTAAAAGGAGCCTTTCCTTTTTACCTTGTGTTACAAATTGCATTATGTCCCCAACCCACGCCCAGAGCATGTAGTGTACTCCTAATTTCCATATGGATGTAGTTTGGTTTATGAGTAGGGTTCTCTTTAGTATGTTAAGATCACACCCAAGTAGAGTGTTTTCTGTAGCTTCTGAATGACAACAAGAGTCAATTAAATCCACACACAGAGAACACAGATGGCATGTGGGCATCACCATGTAACCAATGACTGCCCAAGGCTTCTGACAAAGGAATAGCTGATGTGGTCTAGACCTTTATTAAGACTGTATGCCCATAGAACTGGACGGATATTCATGGCTGCCCTCTAAAGCCATCCTACTGTGTTTGCTTTGCTATAGCGGCACTTGGAAACTGAGAAGCTTTGCAACAAAACTTCTGAGGTCGGGAAGCTTTCCTCTAGTTCTTCTGATATAGAATAAGGGAATACAGGAGGGGGACTTGCCAATCACCTCTATATTGAGAAAGTGCAAGCACTGGTTGCACCCTGGTCAAACATTTAACCACCAAACAAAAAGAGAAATTCTAAGTCACCAGCAGGTCCATGGGAAAAAAAGAGCAGGCAAGTGATTACTGTCCGGACTGCAGTCTAGAACCTCACACAGGGTTGCTATGCGTCAGAATGAGCTCAACCACACGCCTCCTCACCACGCGGAGCAAACCTCACCACGCCATATGGAACACACACCGCCATACTCACCACATACCACGACACCGTAGTGATCACGCCCCATCACACCATCCTAAGCAAAGCCCTGAAGGCGATGTGAAATGAATATTGATTCCCAGTATAAAAAGAGGATTGAGACGCACTTCTTATTTTCAAAGAGTTAGCCAAGAAGATTGCACGATGCATTCCTGACAAGACTCAGGACCTAAGTCTTGACTCCAGGGGGTGGTGAAGTGTTTGTTTTTTTCATGTAAAGCTAAGAACATGTTTCTCTTTTTCTGTCAAAAACACTTCAGTTGGAGTTTCACTAGAGGCAAAAAAAAAAAAAACCAATTATATTTCTAAGAGCCCCCAGGTTGCTTCACATCCCTGGAGGCCTGTGAACATTCACTCCATCCCCACAGGGCCCTCCGGTTCCCTTGGAAGACCTGGTCATCCCTGGACCTTGATTTGATGGAGGAAGACTGTTCCCTCCCTGTCAGAGCTGTACCTCTGACTCTCCTCCTAGATTTCCATTCAGACTGTATTCAGCAGTTCCCTGTGAGGGGTATAAAATGCATGAATGCTCTCAAAGAAGCTTTTTTATCCCAGGGCCTGAAACCATGACAGAGGACATCTTCACCTGTAAAGGAGCTTGATTTTTCCAGCTGCTGCCGCTGCTGCTACTACTGCCTTCTCCATCAGAAGGTCTGGCATCTAGAAAACTATACCCATGGTCTCTCTGAACACTGGGTCAGAATCTCTGTCTCATAGCAGACTTTCTTTTTTGGTGGCAAGGAAACATCCTCTCAGAGCCAGTGACTTGAGAAATGTTCTGCCAGAGAACTAAGTTGTCAGTATAGATGTCTAAATGAACCTTTATTAGAACTATAACAAAGGCTACTTAATATGTAATTGGACCATTCTTCATGCTTAAAGGCACTGTTCAAATGAAGTCGATAGCTAAGTTAGAAGCCCGTGGTAAAAGGCAAGCATTTTCTCTGCAGGCTCCATTTTAGAGTCTGGTAAGATGAGATCATACCTGTCTCGGTGTCTTTCAAAAAATGATAGATAGAAACGTGCCCAGGTACCTTCACCCCACTCGATTGCCCTCCCAGGTGTATTAAAATTAGGTAATGGTAATGGGAAAATCACTTTCACAGGATGAGAATCATTCTACAGATGTTAGCTCCAAGGAGGATGGTCAGAGGTCCTCCAGTCTGCCATACCTCAATGCGGTTCCATTTCCATTTCCTCCCCTAATCCTAATGTTCATAGTACTGTTTATTATCAACCAGTTTATAGATCTCTAGTTAATATTTGCCCAGGGCTTATGTTGATTTCTCAATACATGCAATTTTCTGGTTTCATCTTTATCTTCAAGGATTAGATTGGATCGAGGTGCCTTGTAGTAATTTAGTCTTTATCTTATGCCTTACAGTTTTATGGTCTTGTAATAGCACTTGCTTTTCCTTTTTTTATTTAATTAAATATATCTTATTTCACCACTACAGCACTTTTGTTTCAAGTTTATTTATTTAACAGCTGGCAGGGTGCTGGTGTTTTGTAGAGGGAACCACGCTGGGTATTTTTAGAAATTCCGAAGTTGAGGAATGCACCAGCTGAGACGAGAGAAGAAAAATCTGAACTTAAGAGATGGATGTTTAGAGTTTAAACTTGGACTGCTTTAGTTGCATGATGGAGCTCATTAGGGTAAATCCTCAAAGCACACACTAAATAAATAAATAATCAACAAATAGCATCAACAGCAAAACACAAACAGAAAATTCCAGTCTTTTAACAATGTGCCAATCTCTGTCCTTCTCCGAAACAGCTAACTGCTCATCAGCACATCCAGTGCAGAAATACCCAGCTTTGGTAAACCCTTCCTCAAGCACCTCCGCATCACCCACAAGAGGCCCTTCTGTTCTGCATAGATTCCACTGGCCATTTCCATCCAAACAGTCCTAGGAGCGCACAATTGGATCAATACGCACCATTTTCTGGTGTGTAGGAGCCTCTGGCAAAAGCATGATAGAGGATGCTTTTGTACCACCGTGAGCTGAAATGCCAGTGGCGAGATTCAATATATCACGGGGCTGACAGCCCTGCTGTCTGTCACCTTCCTGACCTTACCAGGCGCCTTTTGGACTCGAGGCAGCAGCGTTCCAAAATGTTGGGAGGTGGTTGAGTAGATTAATGCAGCTAGGGGGTAAATCTAAGAAGGTAGGACCCTAAGAAGGAGTCTTCCATCATATTTTGCGTGTGAGGTGCCATTCTGATCTCTGCGATCCCACTGCAGACTCAAGAGGCCCAGAGAAGAAGTAATAGGTTGTCCTCGCATTCCATGATGAACTTGCATCTGAGCTGCTTTGCAACTTTCAGCAGACCCATTTCTTCCATCAGACCAGTCGCTTTGCTTCATGCTGCTCCCCATAAGATATGTCATTATTCATTCAGTCTGTCACTTAGAAAAAGTTTAGAGGATTCTCTTAAATTCAACCTTCGGGGACCACTAATGCTCGCTGGGTGCTATGATTGCTCCCCTACTTTCAAGAGCCACAGAGCCCAATCCTCTTCCCAGCTCCCTCCATTACATCTCCAGGTCCACCCACCATCCAGCCACCCTCTCTTGAAGTGACTTGCAAAGTGTGGTCGCTGAACCAGCAACAGCAGTATGATCTGGAAGGTTGTCAGTAATGCAATTTCTCGGGCCACTGGGCCAGAACTATTGAATCAGAAATTTTGGAGGTTGGTCTAGCATTCTGTTTGTGAACTTGCCTTCCAGGTGATCTTAATGGATGCCAAAATATAAGTGTCACTTTTCTATAGTACAGGAGAAAGCTTCTGTTAAAAGTTACAGCTTAACTTCTATTGAGAGTCATGGTCTCAGAAACCCCCAGAGGCAGATCTACCCTGACCTATGAAAGTAAGTGTGATATTTGTTTAAAGTGACCAGATTTTAAGTGGGACAGCATTGACCGGGGTATGAGAGGGGGGTTTCTTGATTAAAAATTTGGTCTGTATGGAGCAACAAAAATGTTCCTAGAGCACAAGAATAGGATTGTAATATATTTATTTTAATTTTAAAATGCCATGGGATGTTGTTAAATTGTTAAAAAGTGGGATGTCTTATCACTTTATATTTGGTATCTGTGGCTCACAGATTAAGCTAAACCCTACATTACTTTGCAGTTTAACAACCTGTCATTGGCCCCTCACCTGGTCTGACTTTCCAGGTGCTTCGTAATATCTCAGTGCTGTGTCTCTGGTTGCATGACATCTGGACCCTCAGTCTATACCTCAAGCTCTGGCCAAGCAGCTTTCCAGGCTGTTTCCAGAAAGAGTCAGCTTTTCCTTTTGCTACCTCTTGCTCTACAAGAACACCATCTGTACCCAATATCACTTGCCCAGTCATTCTAATGAAATCATGTTTCCGAGTGAGAATCACAGTCCTGGGGATGGATTTAGCAAGCAAGATCCGTGGACAAGACTGGAGCTAGAAGGAAAGTTACCATGTGCTCAGTGCCTATCACTGGACAGTCTTGGCACTGGCTAATATCTCTATAATTTATAAGAGCTCAATCAACACTCTCACATACACATCTAAACAATAAAGCTAGAAGATCAGGGTATGGAAGTCCTAAACCAAATGTGATAGATAGATAACCTTTGGGGGCTAGGGACTGGAGTATGAACACATCCAAAAGAGAAGAAGAGTGTGGTTTGGGGGAGTGGGGCGATGGTGATGCAAATTCAGCAACCCTAACACCCACCTTGGATCCAGAGCCTTCATTCATTGCCCTCCCAGGATTTGAGAATCCAACAAATAGCCAAAGGCCCATCCTCTAAATAACTCGATGCATTTTCTTTCTTTGATCTCTGACTGCTCTAACAAGAAAGCCAAAGGGGCCCTTGTCTTACACCCTTGATTTAAAGACGCTGCTGTGCCACTTTTGCTGAGTCAAGAGCATCAAAAAGAGTCCCAGAAAGAATACAGGAAGCAAGGGGAGAAGTGAATGAACACAGATGCCGGGTCCGTGTGTCCTAACCAGAGGCATGCCTCTCACTCCAGTGACCCTTTGCAAGGCTCCACGCAGCGCACTGCTAGAGGGAGTCTGCTCTGCAGAGTTCACTCATGAGAAGATCCAGGAGCCAGTCTTTCTGAAAGGGATAGTCTGACATTAGTGTCTGAGCACAGCATACTGGTTAGGCAAGTGCCCTGCTGGGGTCTGATGAAGGGATAATTTGAAGTTTCAGTAATTATAGAAAACCTACCATTAAATTAATCTCCATGTCCCAAATCTTGTCACATCCCATCATCCTTCCACAGTGTCCACCGAAGTCCAGTAACAATGTTGTGTCTGAAGTCAGTGGAGGGAGGGAGCTGCTTTTGAATTTTTGTTCTTATCATCTGAGGCTTTCAAGGGTGTTTTGCCTTTCAGATTTATTTCAGCAAGTTGCTGTTAATTGTGTTTTCAATTAGTTATGTTTAAAACATCTTGAGATTTGGGCAACTGAAATTGCAGTGCATTAATAATTATTAAACAGAGGTTCTAATCCATTATTTATTGAATGAATTTTTAATACTAATGCAGAATCCATTGTCACTGCCACCATGAGTTTAGCCATTAAGGAAAAAGCTGACGAAAGAAAACCAAAGCTCTGGAATCCTTAAATGAAGGCCTGTGGAGCAGGACTCCCTGGAGGAGGGGTGGGGGTGGCTTCCCTTTTATGTTTCCCTAATCAAGCCTTTGCTGCCTGAAAAAGCGATTGAGTCCTCACATAGAAGTAAGTCATTGAATACTTACAATATAAGTGAATGAATGAAAGGATTTAAGAGTAAGTAAACTAGGAGAGAGTCTTTAAGAGCTAATGGTTAACAAAACATTTAGAATATTGAAAGGATATTCCTTAAACCTGGAATTGTCCATGATGGATAACAATAAGCCCTCCCCTCTCAGTCTGATCAATAAAAAACAGATCATCCCAAGACTAACTTCTATGTAATCATGATGAAAACTGGTCTCTCCAAGGAGAGTGATTGCTGTTGTGGGACGTGGTGGAGGTTTCTCAAAAGAGATGATGTTTCAGTTTTTGAAAATGTGTCTTTCCAGTGGAAAAAGTAAGGAAAGGGAAGTTGGGGAAAAGAAATAGGGACATTTCCAGGAATATGAAAAGACAGCTGGGCACAATTGGGGAGCTGTTTCATAAGGAATTTGGTAGAGGAGGAAATGGGACTGGAAAGAAGAATTAGACCAAGAAAGCTAGGTAGTAAGTCGTGCTAACAAGTTTGATGTTTTCTTGCAGATTAAACGCACGGGTGCCACAAAAGACTAGCTAGGTGTTGTTATTTTATTTCCGAATGAACATGCTTGGGAGACCAGTGTTAAAGAAAGCACAGCAACATGTATTCTTTTCAAGTGTTCTACGCAATGGGCAGAGAGTCTAAGGTCACAAAAATGGAGTGGGTGACTTAATTGGTAAAATTATGAACATTAGACATCACTTTCCAACAGAAGACAAAAAAGGCAGAAAGGACCCTGAGCGCTTCAGCTCAGCGGTTTGAGAAATGGGGGGAGAGGCCATGCATGGAATGAAACACTTTGGAAATGTTACCTTTGAGATGCCCATCCAAAATCCAGTTGGAGCTGTCTACCAAACACTTGCCTGTGTGATCCTGGGAGTTTGTATGAACTTGGCAGAGCTGCGACTCTCCGTGGTTTGGCAGTTAAGACATAATTATCACCTCCTGTGCAAGGTAAGGCTGGGCACATAACATCTTATTCTGGTAATTTCAAGCTTCCCAGCTCCTAGGGAGCCTGAATTCCCTTACCCCTTTCTCGCTCCAATGTACCCCAGCCTGGGTAAGCAAGCACAGAGACGGGTAGACAAGGGGTGTTCAGTAAGGGCCTATGTATGATGCTTCCTTGGATCCCGCACTGTCTCCATCAAGACCCAGACAAGTCAAAGATTCAGAAAGTCCTCAACTAATCCCTCAGCACCAGCAGGACCCCGGACTCCACGCCCCACCCCCCTTGCCAGCACAGAAAAAAAACAAGTAAATGAGAAGTAGATCCAGTCACCCCTTATCTTTGCAGATAACATTTCTAGAGATCATTTCGAGCCCCTCAGAACACCTAGGGACACCAAATACAGTCCCTGTGTTAGAGGAACTGCAGATAGGAAGACTCTCACCCAAGGCCCAACGTGTCCATGGCTAAAACAAGATGAGAGGTTCTTAGGCTGGGAAACCGGGAGACGAGGTCTGCAGGAGTGCGGAGAGGGCGTGGTCGGAGAATGGGGCCTATGCAGAATGTGAGCGTCCTTTTTCCTTCCTTCTAGGCAAAACGCAACACTTGTTGTTTTACGTTCATTTTATACTCTTCTACTTGTTGGTCTACCTTATGTCCTAGATATAAGTTCACCGGGGCCAGAGAGAGGCATGACACATTGGGTGGCTAACAAGAGGCCAGCAGTTTGAAGCTACTAACTGCTCCTCAGAAGAAAGGTGAGGCTTTCCATTTCCATGAATATTTACCGTGTGGGAAACCCACA
This sequence comes from Nesogale talazaci, assembly GCA_004026705.1. NCBI lineage: Eukaryota > Metazoa > Chordata > Mammalia > Afrosoricida > Tenrecidae > Nesogale > Nesogale talazaci. The sequence continues at coordinate 39,243 of PVJH01011403.1, forward strand.
GGGGCAATCCCACTCTGTCCGACAGGGTTACTAAGAGTGGGAATTTGCTCTGTGGTAGTGCATTAAAAAGAAAAAAAAAAAAACATTCTTCATGATTCCAAACAAAATGTTTGTTGCATAGCATAAACACCTCGGGACACCAAACACAGTCCCTGTGTTAGAGGAACTGCAAATAGGAAGACTCTCACCCAAATTATTGAATAAGTAAATTAATGAATAAGTAAACAAATGAGCCCTATATTTTTAGAAAAAAATATCTAAGGTACAGTTGAGAAAATCATCAGCAGGGTTTCAATTCCTTCTGAGCAATCATTAAGCTGATTTAAAAAATTCATGCCTGTGTCCAATACCGTTACATAACTTTCTAAGTAGATGCTGCACACCTCGGGGCAGCAGAAAAAGAAGGAAAAGCAGGTACAAACGCAAAGGCCATTATACAACTAACTGTTTTTGTTTTATTTTTTTCATCTTGACTGTTATTTGGGTCACTGTCTTCCAGGAGGGACTGAGGACCCATTAACAACACTTGGATTTTAGGGGAAATCTTTTTAAAGGAGAGCATTGTGCCTTGTGAGCATTCTGTGTCCTCAGGGAAAAGAGAGCGAGAGAAAGAAGAATTTGCAGCCAGCCCCACTCAGGAAGAATTGGGTTGGGGCCAGGAAATCAACATGAAAATGAATCCAGTACTGTTGTTGTAATAACTGATTCTCAGAAAGATGATGTTTACACTTTTTTAAGGGATGGAAGGTGAACCGTCATCACTAAAATTATGTTAGTAGTGAGCAGTGGAATTAGAATACACCTGTTCAACTGCAACTTATTTTAAAAACAAGTAATAGAGTCTAGGTGGTGCAGTGGGTTGAGTGCTGGACTGCTAAAAAGTCAGGCATTTGAACCCAGCAGTCACTCTCTGGGAGAAAGCGGAGGTTGTCTGCTTCTGTAAAGATTTACAACCTTAGAACTATCATAGGGTGGTTCCACTCACACTACAGGATCACCATGAGTTGCCATGGACTCGGGGACAGTGGGTAGGGGATAGAGTAAGAGCATGCTACTGACAGAATGTGTTAATTGGGATAGACTAGAGAAACAAATTTATAAGCACATATATGGATAGAAGGGAAAGGTTTATGTACAAGAGGAATGGAACATTGAGAAAGCATCCCATCCCAGTCCAGTTAAACGTCATAAGTCTGATATCAGCCTATATGTCCAATACCAGTCTAGAAAGTCTCCTTCTGACTCATGAGGCATGTGCAATGACACCAGGATGATCACAGGCCAGTGGGTGCATAGTCTTGCATATCTGGTGGCAGTAGAAGCATCCTGGCACTGGCAGGGGTCTCCCCATGGCTCCTCATTTCCAGGGCTCAGGGTCCATCAGCTGTATCCATGGGCAGTTGAAGCATCTCAGCACTGGAAGGGGTCTCTCAGACCCAGAGGCCCCAGAAGCCTGGTTCCATCAGGGCAAGCCCATGTGACTTCTACTCCAGCCCTTCCAGGTTCTAGGACCCAGCATCTATCAGTCTGCCACCATCTTGTCTTGTCAGTAGACCGACTCCAAGAAACTGAATCAAGGCTCTCTCCTCCAATTAAGAAATACCGTGCAACTTCCCAGGATTCTCAGGAGAAAGTCATGTCCACACAGAGGTCTCATTGGCTATCTCCAGATTGACAGACTAGACTCCACTCCTACACTCTTCGTCAAATTGGTACCAGCGTATGTGACTGCCACACAGAGGTATAGCCTTGTCATCGTTGACATATAATCCGATGCCTTTTAAAATAATGACAGCAACCTAAGCCATCCGACTTGTCATGATCTTCAAGGATCATAGATCTCACTTGACTTCCACAGTGCCTTTCTGACTATCATGTTTATTTTCGCACTCCATGATAAAAAACTAAGAATTCAAAAGTTCCTCAGTGTTATACCTGAGGCTCAGACATATGTCTTCTCCTTTCCATCCCTGTGATCTTTCGTCTCTGTTGGGCTTCGAGAACTTTCTCTTAGCACATCAACTTGAGGCATGATGGCTGTTCTTGTGCCCCCAATGAGAGCCAAGATGATTGACGCCCAGCTCACACAGAAAACTGAAACTCAGATGGCACTCAAGTCTCACTTCTCAAGTTGAGCCTGGAATCCCCTACCTCAGCTCCTAGGACCCATAAACCTTCTTGAGGCAGAGGTTCAAGGTGAAGCCAGTCCCTGAAAATGAAAAGGTTGATGGGTTTAAGTCCATCCCGCAGCTCCTGAGAAGAAAGACCTAGTGATCTGGTGCTGAGAAATCAGCCACTAAAAACGCCAAATTTGATCGGCCACAGCCTAATGCTGCCATATGTCAGAGTCAGCAGGTATTTTCCGTGGCCTCATCAGAGGACAGCTGCGCGTTGGAGTTCACTCATCAGAGAGAATCATCTCCTCAGAGTTCAATCATCAGAGGAGTCAAACATCTGAAGTTACTAGACCAACGCGGTTCATACCTAGAGAGCCTTGATGGAACTGGCAGGTGAGCATTCGGCTGCTAACCACACAGTTGGCAGTTCAAACCCACTAGCTGCTCCTCAGGAGAAGAAGCCATAGGGTGTTACGGCCTCAAAAACTCTGTAGACGGTTGGTTTCCATGGAATTGAGGCAGAGGTTTCTATGGAATTGACACCACTGCAGTGTGAGGTTTCTGCCTTGTGTCCACCCCCCGCCCCCAATAAAGCTGGGCCCCAGGGCCTTGCCAACCCTTTGACCCCCTTGCTCTGAGAAACTGCAGCTGCACCAGCCCACTCATCGTGATACACGGAAGGGCAGCAGTGATGACACAGACTTGTAGTGGATGGGCACTAGTCAAAAAGGACATGAACACAAGCACTTGTTAATGAATCCCACCCCATCCTGAGACGACAAAGCTGCAGATTGTCACACTGCCCTCACCATGGACCCAAGGGCAGAGGGGAGGGATGGCAGAGTCTAGGACTCAGCAGGCTCCTTTGGCTCAGAACAAAGTTCCACGCGGGCTCTGTCAGCTGCACGCAGTTCTCACATCTGCCTGTTTGTTCTGATTGCATTTGTGTTCTACTTCCCTCTCTGCCCAGGTTGCCCTGTTACAGACAATGAAAGTCTGTCTTAAATGAGAACTCATCTCTTTTCCCTCGACTACACTAAACCTTCTAATTTCTCTTTCCCTCCTCTGCAGTTAGGATCTTAAGTCTGCTTGGAGCTAAATGACCCAGTTAATACAGCCTGACTCGGAACGTGGCTGACTAAGAAACTGCGACTCGGCCTTCACTCAGAGACTGGCTCTCCCCACACAGGGGGGTCCTTGTACACTGCAGCATTTCCTACTGCACTCAGAGTTTCCAGTGGGGAACCCGAAAGGTTGGTGGGTTCTGGGTCCCCCAGCTCACCTGATAAACATCCTCACACATCACACGTCTCCTCTCCCCGCAGGTTTGGATGAATGAGGAAAGGTTTATCTGGTTTATTAAAGAAGTGATGCTTTAGTCTTTTATGGAAACACACTGCAATGCCACCAGATAAAATGAAATGATTCATGGATCAGCCCCAAAATAATATGGGAGGTGGAAAGGGAAGCCAAGGTCGGGTTTCGGTGGATGGTCAATGGACCTGAATGATAGACTTCAATAAAATAGTTTAACATGTTACTCATAAATCTGCATAATAAAATACGATCTTTTAAATAATTTGTTTAAGTCGTCACAGCATTCGCATAAGCAAAAGCTGAGCTAGGCCAACCTCCTGTGTGTCAGAATTGACGTCTGCTCCCGGGGTTTCAATGGCTGGTTTTTCAGACACAATGAACAACCCTTTCTTCCAACATGCTGACAAGTTCAGAGAAGCGGGTTCAACTTGTGTCCGTGGTTTTCCCTGCTCACAGAGGACACTTGTAAAAAACACAAAGCAGAGTAAACAGCCCCCCCCCCCGAAAGAAGATTTTTAAATAAATCAACATGTCAAGATGCTCTTGGGCCCTTTCTCATAAATTCAGACCTTTTAAAAAAAAACTCATTGTTTAACTCTGATGATGAGTTCTCGTCTTCTTCAGAGGGTGTCTTCCTCATTTACCCGACATCTTCTATTTTGAAAAGACCAAGCTCTAAATTGCAAGCCAGGCTGACATCAAAAACCTTTGAGGCAGCACGTCCACAGATTTCTTGCATCATAGCTGCAGCCAGATTGTTTTTTCGCCCAGACCAATTTAGATAAGGGAATGACCCTACCGTTTCCTCCATTTCACTCTCCCTTAGATTTACGGTACCTCCCCGCGCTGGAAACCGTGGAAAGATACATCACAGTCACATCTGTGACTTTGCGCCTCTCCAGAAAATTTTCTAATTGACTGGAAAGAGATAAAAACCTGCTTCTCCATTGACCCACAACCCTCTATAAACGGCTTGCTGGCCCCCGTGGGCCACATCTCAGGTATTTCTGTTTACCAGCCTACACTATGCCCCCAGTTATAGCCAGAGCCTGGAGGAAGGAGGTGCCTGAAAGTGCTCATGTGACAAACCCAGTTTATGGAATCCCAGAGAAGATCTCCCCACCCCACGTCTCTCCGTGTTAGTCTCTCTGAATCTAGCTGAACCTTCTGGATGTCATCACATCCTGCTGGGGAACTCCTCTTTTCACTTGCCTGATGCCTGCTTACTTGACCAATGATGGGATGGCTTCTGATAGGTAATGGAGAAACCTGGGCAGGACAGAGTGAAAATCCACTGGTATATACATTGTTGGGAACACAGGCTGCCCTTTGTCATTGTTGTTTTTAATATTTCATCAAGGAAGGACACATCTTGTCTGTATAACAGCACCTGAGGGTTTATGCTCAGTGACTATGCTGTTTAATGGAATGTACACACACTTCTGATTTTCTGTGTGGGAAAAAGCTCACTGATATTTCTTTCAAGCATATATTTTTAAGCTATGCTTTATGTCCACCGGGAAAAATGACAACTTGAGAAAAATATGAGAAACCTACCTGGTCAATCACTGTTCCAATCGATCTACTTTCTCAGACCATGAGATTCAGCTACACTGAATTAGTAGTAACTTGTGTACTTGGATTCTCACAGCGGCCAAATTTCTAAGACTCATCCCACAGTCTTGGTTGTGGGTGAACACAGGACAGTTGGGTAAATAATCCAACTCAGTCTCACTCCCCTCTATAGAGCTTATAAAGATTTGTGGGTCTTTAAGAGTAGACAAGCTTCAACTTTCTCTGAATTTGCATTAGCTGCCCAACACCTCCAACACCACTCCAGGACTTTCAGGATATCAATCTAGAATGTGGTTCTCAGCTGTGGATAGCCCTGACGTGTTTGGGCAAGCTCTAGGTCAAAGACAATCCTTTATCCTACCAAGGGATCAGGACACTCTTCTACTCTGCTGAAGCCAAGCTGAGAATTCACATCGTCCTTTCATTTCTGTGCTAAAAATCCTTCATCTGAAGCAACCAGTGGCTCTCTCCTTCCAAAAATATTGGAACCAGGCCAGTCTAATACCTTGAGAGGATTAGCATATGCAAGCAATATATTGGAGAAGTTATTATTTAGTCTCCCTAGAAAAGGTGAAAACAACCATACTATAAAAAGGCACAAAGTGGTTTTAAATTGTGTTACTTAATTTAGCAGACGTTTTCAGATATGGTACCAGAAAATGAGCATCTCAGGTTTGAAGGCACTCAAACTATGATTGAGGAAGAACAGCCTTCTCAAAACAGTCAAACATCATGATGTGGATTGAGTGTAAGGGTTAAGCCTTCCGGATGCTCATTTGCTGATGAGTCATGATTCAAAATAAGAAGAAATGGCTGAGAACTTATTCTAATGATTGTAACTTGGAATATTGGAACTATGAATCTAGGTAAGCTAGAGGTTGTAAACATGAAAATTGTGAGCTGAAATGGACTGTTACTGATCATTTTGATTTGGAAAATCATATGTTGGACTCTGTTGATTGAAGAGGAATAACGGCTCATTTATAGTCCAAGAGGTCTTACAAGATCTAAGTCATAGTACAATTCTATGCACACACAAGGAAATCCAGTCAGTATAACTATCATTTAAATTGATACACCAGCCTCTAAAGCTAGGGATGAAGAAGTTGAAGAATTCTACCAATGTCTTCAGTCTGAAATGGATCGAACCTGTAATTAACATGCACTGAACATTATTGAAGATTGGAATGCAAAAGCTGGAAACAAAATACACATTTTTCCTGTAGGGCAAGCATCAAGCGAGTCACTCTGAGTTAGAGCAACCAGCGGTGTCACCTGGAAATGTTCTCTCTGGTCACAGTGAATTTTTTTATAAAAGCAGTTTCATAGGAACCTCATTTTCTGTGATGGCCAATTTAAGAGAACAGCATGCAGTTGTGAAGTTTTGTTTTCTTCTTGGAAAAAATGCCACAGAAACTGTTGTGATGTTGAACACACCTTACAAGGATAGTGCTATGTGAAAAACCCAAGCGTATGACTGTTTTTCTTATTTCAAAAAAGTTGAAATGTTTATTGATGACAAATCTTGCCTGGACTTCCATCAACTTCCCAAATGGACAAAAATGTCAACAAAATTTGTGCACTTGTGTTCAAAGACTGACAATGAACCATTGAAAAAAAGGGTGCGGGTATCTGGACTATCTTGGAGCTCGGTTTAGTGGAATTTATTGAAAGATTTGGAAATGAAAAGGGTTGCTGAGAAAATTGTACCTCATATTTTGACTAAACAGGAAAAAAGAACATCAAGTGGAAACATGCTATCCTTTAAAATAGCTGCAAAGAGACACAGACTTTTTTCCCAAGTCATTACTGATGAGGAAACATGGTGGTATTCTTATGACCCTGAAAGCAAACATCAATCAAGTCAGTGGAGGACACCATGGTCACCTCACTCCCCTCCCCCCCCCGCACCCCCCCCCACCAACAAAAGACTTGTCAATTGAAATCAAAGATCAAGACAGATAAGAAGGTCTTTCCCCACATGAAAAAACTAAAGTAATTTATAATGTCTATTATGAAAACTGGTCTGTTTAGACCAGAATTACAAAAAAAAATTAAAGAGATTGCTATGGACAGAAAATAATAGCAAACAAACCTCTGGGACACCACCACCTATAAACCAGCACAATGATAGGGACACTCAAATCAAGACAGAATTAGAAGATAAACAAAGGCACCAATAGGCTACAAAATAAAATGAAAAAGAACAAACCAAAATACAAAACCAGCAAAATAACAGCAACTAAGTTGCATATGTCAATAACAACACTGAATGCAAATTGATTAAATGCACCAATCAAAAAATGGAGGGAGTAGCAGGCTGAATTAAAAATAAGACCTATTCATATTTACCTACAAATTAAGAATAAAAGTAAACTAAAAATTATGATAAAGAGAAATGTACCAAGGCAATGGTAATCACAAAAATGTAAAAGAGAAATATTAATCTCTGATAAATTAGACTTTGAGACAAACAATGTAATGAGAGACCAGACACTAATAATTAAAGGAACAAAAGAAAAAGGAATAATAATAATATATACACTCAATGAAAGATCTTCCAAATACATTATTCAACCCCTAGGAAATGAAGAGAGAAAAAGCTCAATAATAATAGTAGGAGACCTCAAAACATCATTCTTAAGGGACAAAAAATTCATTAGGAATGAAAATCATTCAATAAAAATAAGAGCTAAATAGCACAACTTGATTTCCTAGGTATATACAAAATATTCCACCCAACAAAAGTACTGTATACATTCTTATCCAGTGCACATGATATATACTATCGAACAGTCTACAAGTCAGGCCACAAAGCAAGCCTTAAAAATTCAAAACCAAAAAAAAAAATTCAAAACCAATGAGATTCTGCCATCCATCTTCTCAGGCACATGATATAAAACTAGAAATCAACAATATAAAGAGCAAGAATATAAAGTCAAACATATGAAGACTGTACAGCATACAACATAAAAAATGACTGGGTAACAGATCAAATAAGAGATAAAATGAGTAAGAATGGTAATATGACATACAAAATCCTTTGGGACATGGCAAAAGCAGTTATCAGAAGGACATTAATAGTGATCAAAACACTCATTAGTAAAGAGGGGAAATCTAAAACCAACACTTTAATACAATCCCTCCAACGATTGGAACTACAACCTAACCAACAAGAGAAAGAAAATTGTGAAGATTAACAAAGGAATAAATGAATGAGAAAGCAGAAAAAGCAATGGAAAAATTAAGACAAAATGTGATTATTTGAAAGCATTAACAAAATTAACAAACCACTGGCAAACTTAATAAAGTTAAGAAAAAGAAGATGCAAACATCTAGACTTGGAGATGACATAACCCAAGGATTGGGTGGTATCATAACAAATCCTCATGAAACAAAAGGAAAAATAACACACCCACTACAAAAGGCTGAACTCCAACAAGCTTGTTAACCTAGAAGAGAGGGTCAAATACCACTATCCAATTTAATGTAGATAGATGTAGAAAAGCTCAACAGATCCATAATTAAAAAAGAAAGAGGGATACCCATCAAGACACTTCAAATCAAGAAAAACCCATGACCAGATGGCTTCACAGGGGGAATTTTACAAAGGATTCAGTAAAGAGCTATTTCCAACTCTACTGTCACCAGAATATAAAAAGGAACAACAAACTCCCAAACTCACCCTCTGAAGCAAGCCTTATTCTGTTACCAGAACCAGTCAAAGAACCTACAGAGATAGAAGACTGCAGACCAATATCCCTTATGAACATACAAAAATTCTCAGCAAAATTATGCCCAACACAATAGCATATCAATAACAAAAAAAATTACCATGACCAAGTAAGATTCATACCAGAGATGCAATGATGGTTTTACATTAGAAAAACCATCAATGTAATCCGCCATATAAATAAACCAAAAAACAAGAACCATGTGAGAATAGCACATGGGAAATATCTCAACATAATAAACGTGATATACAGAAAAACTAATGGCTGTTTCATGCATAATGAGAGAAACCAAAAAGTCCTCTTGAGAATGATAACCAGACAAGGATGCTGCCTATCACCACTTTTATTCAACATCATTATGGAAGTCTTAGACAGAACCATTTAAACTACAAAAAGGAACCAGGGAAATATAATTGGACAACACAGAAGTGAAACTCTTACTAGACACAGATAGTATAATGTTATCTGTAGAAAACCCCCACAACTTCACGAAAAATGTTATTGTGAACAATTGAAGAATTTGATAAAGTTTCTGGGTACAAAATTAACAAGCAGAAATCAATTGAATTCCTGTATAGTGACTATGATACCAACAAAGAGACCTCTGCAAAAGGCATCAAAAAGCACTTCAGTTTACAAAGCCCTGCAAAGAATGAAATATTTCAGAATAGCTCTAATGTCAGAAACCAAAGATCTGCATAGAGAAAACTACAGAATATTATTATAAGAAGGTACAAGATAATAAAAATAATTTAAAAGAGAAAGATGGGCATGGGGTGGGGGGAGGTAGCCCAAGAGGCCTACACAGTGGAAGAGTATCCAGTGTTCATGGATAGAAAGAATTAATATTGTGATAAAGTTAATATTACTGAAATCAATCTAAAAATAGGCCACAATTCACATCCAAAATCAAGCTTCATTCTTTAAAGAAATGGGAAAACTACCTACCAACATTAAATAGTGAGGGAATTTGTTTAGGATGATCAAGAAACTCTTAAAGAAGAAGAACAAAGTAAGAGGCCTGCATTACCTGACCTCAAAATCTATTACATAGTCAAAGTTATCAAAACAGATTGGTACTGGTACAATATACACACCTAGACCAGAATATTCAAACATAGAAGAGACAGGAGAACTCAGAGATAATTACATCTACCTAAAAGCAATTGATCTTTGACAAAAGGTAAAAAAAAAATTGGAATACACACTGTGCAACAAATGTTGCTGATAAAATTTGATCACCATCTGTAGAAGAACAAAACAGGTCAGATACACAGGTCCTTCACCCTATGCACAAAAACAAATTTAGGATGAATCAAACACTTAAATGTAAATCCTAGAACTATAAGGATCATAAATGAGAAAACTGGGTCAAATTTAAGGACCCTATTAGAGGGTATATACATATTCACAAATATATTAAAGGAGACACACAATGGAAGAAAATGATAGATGACTGGGGCCTAATATCAATAAAGTATTTATGGTCATCAAAAGACTTCATCGAAAAAGTGAAAAAGGAGTCCCTAATCTGGGAAAAATCTTTAACAAGGACACAATGGGCCAGGAGCTAATTACTAAAATATTTAGAATTCTGCAAAACCTCATTAAGAAAAACCAAATAATTCAATTCAGAAGTAGACCAAAATAAACATACAGTTCAGCAAAAATGACATTTAAACAGTTAACAAACACATGAAAAAATTCACGCAATCATTAGTAACCCAGGAGATGGAAATCAAACAACAATAAGATGTCACAGGATAATGTAATCAAGAGAAAAATTACTGAAGCCCAAATGAAGGCTGAGCATGATAGTGGGACAAGTGGAAAGTAAAACGAGATAGAGAAGAGATAAAGGAGGCAACGGGCATTTATAAAGATCTAAATAAAAGCATGTACATAGGTAATATATTTATATATGATGGTGGGGAAATAGATCTACATGCATGTATTTATAGGGTTAGTATTAAGGCAGAAGATGCACATTGGGTCTCCATTTCAGTACTTCCTCAATACAATAATACTTTGTTCTATTAAATTGGCACTCCATGATGCTCACCTTCCCAACATGATCACTAAAGACAAATATGTGCAGAAGCAAAAGAGGAGAAGAAAGCTGGTGATGCCTGGCTATCAAAAGACTTAGCGTCTGGGATCGTAGAGGGTTGAAGGTAAACAAGTGGCCATCTAGCTCGGAAGCAACAAAGCCCACATGGAAGAAGCACATCAGTCTGTGTGACCATGAGGTGTTGAAGGGATCAGGCATCAAAGAACTAAAAATTATAGCATTGTAACTGAGGGTGACTACAGATTGTGTACCCAAAGCCCATCTGTCGATAACAGGATATCCCTTACAGAACAGTAGTGGGGAGACAACAAGCCAGTAAGGGTACAGTATAGCAATGCTGAGACATATAACTTTCCTCTAGTTCTTAAATGCTTCCTCCCTCTCATTATCATGATCCCAATTCCACCTGACAAATCCAGCTAGACTAGAGGATGTACACTGGTATAGATAGGAACTGGAAACATAGGGAATCCAGAACATTTGATCCCTTCAGGGTCAGTGATGAGAGTGGTGATATCAGGTGGGTGGAAGGAAGGTGGGGTAGAAATGGAGAACTGATTATAAGATTCTACATATAGCCTCCTCCCTAGGGTATGGTCAACAGGGAAATGGGTGAAGTGAGACATCAAAGAGTGTACGATATGACAAAATACTACTACTAATAATAATAATATAAATTATCAAGGGTTCATGAGGGAGAGGGGAGCTGAGAGGGAGGGGAAAATGAGGAGCTGATACCAAGCATTTAAGTAAAAAGCAAATGTTTTGAGAATGATAGCAACAAATGTACAAATGTGCTTGGCATACAATGGCTGGCTGGCTGGATTGTGATAAGAGTTGTATGATTCCCCCAATAAAATTATTTTTACATATATATAATCATATAATCTGCAAATAATGTTAATTTCACCTCTTCCTTCCCCAGGCATATACATTCTATGTCTTTTCTTTGCCTTATGCTTTTAGCTAAAATCTCCAGTACGATATCGAACAATACAGGGGACAATGGACATCCTTGTCTGGTCCCCTTTTTCAGTGGGATTATGTTGGTCTTTTCTCCATTGATATCACACTGGTTGTTAGTTTTTCATATACAGCTTATATTGTCTTGAGGAATTTTCCTTCTATTCCCATCTTCTTGAGTGTCTTAAACATGAATAGTGTCTTAAACTGTTCCTGATATGATCGCTGAGGACAAATGTGTGCATAAGCTAATGTGGTGAAGAAAGCTGATGGTGCCTGGCTACCAAAAGATATAGTATCTGGGGTCTTAAAGGCTTGAGTAAACAAGCGACCATTCAGCTCAGAAGCAATTTAAAGACCACACGGAAGAAGCACACCAACCTGTGTGATCATGAGGTGGTGAAGGGATCCGGTGTCAGGCATCAAGGAGCTAAAGTTATATTATTATTAATGGGGGGGTACAGATTGGGGACCCAAAGCTCATCAATAGGTGAGGTGACATCCTCTTGCAGAGGGGTTACAAGGAGGAGATGAGCCAGTTAAGTTACAGGGTAGTAGCAATGAAATATGCAACCTTCCTCTAGTTCCCAAATGCTGCCTCCCACCCACTATCATGACCCCAATTCTACCACATAAATTCAGCTAGACCAGGAGATGTACAGTGAAGTTGAAAACATGGGAAATTTAGGATAGATGATCCCTCAAGACTAGTAATAGGAGTGGTAATACCAGGAGGGTGAAGGGATGGAGGAATAGAAAGAGAGAACCAACTTCAGGGATCTACACATAACCCCCTCTCTGGGACATGGACAACAGGGAAGTGCATGTTGGGGCACATTGGACAGTGTACACTATGAAAAAAATAACAATTTGTAAATTTCTAAGGGATTAAGGAGGAGGGGAGAGGAAGGGCAATATAGGGGGCTGATACTGGGGGCCTGAAGGGAGGGAGGATGTTTGAGAGCGATGATGGCAATAAGCGTGTAAATGTGGCTTGCATACAATTGATGTTTGTATGGATTGTGATAGGAGTTGTATGAGCCCCCGATAAAGTGATTCAATTAAAAAATATTTTAATGACACCCCCACCTAAAAAGAAAATGCTGAATATAGTACAGAGAGATTGGCACTCTTAATTACACAGTTGGTGGACTTATCAATATGAACAACTATTGGAGAAAGTGAGATGCCACTATCTGAAAAACTGGGAATAGCAATACAGAAAAATCTAGCAATACCTGTGCTGGGTATAAACTGAAAGAAGTAAGAGATACAACATGAACAAATGTATGCTCTTCCATATTCATTGCAGCACAGTTCCCAAGAGCAAGAAGCTAGCAAACAGCTCAAAAGTCCATCAGTACTTCTGGATACAGAGACTGGCACATACACCTAATAGAATACTATTAAAAAGAAGAGTGAAGAAATATGGATCGACCTCGAAACCATTCTGCTGTGACAAATTAGTCTATCTCAAAAGGACAAATATTGTATGGAGCCACTATTATTAAGATAAAACACCAAGATAGAGGTAGGCATCTGTTGTCATGACACCCCCAATCGTAATCTTCTAATGCAGTTTCCTAAGCAATAAGATGGTACACCTACCAAATGCTCTTGATCCGTATGTCACCCCCTCTCGAGACATTTGCAAATGACCTCTTCAGAGGATACTTCTTCTTAGTTGTGGTCATTTTCTGATGGAGGGGTTGGGGGCAGGGCAGAGGAGTGAAAATAGAGCGGCCATATAACATTTTGCCCCAGTCACCTCAAATCGACAGACAATTCCTACAAGGTTGCTCAATGAATCTGAATGGAAATTCAGGTTCAAAAATGAGGAGGGGCATTTCTGTCTTGGAAAGATGATTTCATTTCTCTTGGTGGGTAAACTAGCAGGCAAACGTGCCATGGGAGAATTTTTTAACATCATTTGCCTGCAATGGGAGAATACACCCAATATTATGTTCCTGACTAGGAAGTCTTGAGAGCATTTCTGGCTAGTTCTTGTAGAACCAGGATGCAGGACATAGACAGTATTTAAACTCCCTTTTTTCAAGTTGTGCAACATCCTTCATAGGCTATGCCAAAAGGATGCAACTTGGGAAACTCACTAAACACAATGTATTTTACCTTAAACGCACCTGTAGCAGATTAAAGGAACTACAATAGTCCTTTGGATGTAAGACTGAAACTCCTTAGTATGAAAATAAACAAATGACTACTATCCTAATGTTATGGCTTTGAAAGTTATTGGACTTTGGTTCAAATCTCTTGCTTTGAGGGAGCCCAATAAATGGCAACTTATAATGGCCAAATATTTGGTATTTCCAAACTGTAAAAATTTTTAATGATGTATCTTAGCCAAAAAGGCATAGGTTTGTCTTTGTGAATGAGTTATTGAAAATTTTACCATATTTCAAACCCTCATTGTTTGCACATATACTGTCCAGTATATTAAGTTTTCATTCTCTGCCATCAATAAACCACTTATTTTATTTGAAAAGAAGCTGTCCTATATATGTACACTCCTCTTCTCAACAGTATTTTTAAGTTCGATACAATTGACTAAATTAATGATATTATCAATAGAATTACCCTATGTCCTATGGGATGGTTTATAACATTTCCAAATAAAATGATAATAATGTGGACTAGGGATATATATAAACCATAGATATACTCATGGATTTTGAGCTTACACTTAATCTCAGCTCTAACCTAAAAGCAATTAGTTCTCCTGATATCTCCGTCTCAAAACTTGCTCTCAAATAGAGAACACTGAAGATATGACCACTGTCTTCCCCAGTGGTGAAGAAATCAGCTGGTGTCCTGCCATCACAAAGAATAGGCCCCTCCTAAATTTGATCTTAAAAGAAGTAATCATCTAAGTAAAGTGTTAGCTAAGACCACACAGGGGAGGCTCATCAGCCTGTTTGATCCAAGGATTATAAATTTAAAAAAAAATCCAGTCCTGGAGAAGGAAACTGTAATTCTGAGTTAATAAAAGTGTATGGACAACAACGAAAGCTCAAAATACTTTTGCAGGGTCCCCATGCAGATTGAGCCTCTGGGGGATCCCTAGTAACCATTGATCAGAAATGATTATAGCCTTGATATCAGAGAGAGTGCAATGAAAAATGCAATGGAAAGTCAACTGGAACAGATGTAGTCAGGTGACATGTTAACATCGGCTATTTCCTCTCCCTTTTGACCAAATTTAAATTTTTCTAGTCTTTATTCCACCACTTATCTGTCAGTTTGTTGTTCTAGGGTAGTTTGGGTGTTGCAATGCTGGAAGACAAGACACTGGCACTTCAAAGGCCATCAGGGCCACCCAAAGTGAACAGGTTGCAGTGGACCTTCCAGAAAATGAACAAATAATGAAGAAGGACATGTGTGGCTCCCCACTTTGGAGGAAGAAACCACTGAAAATTTTGTGCTCAGCTTCAAAGCACTGTCAAATACTGAAGTCATAAACAAACAAACAAAAACACAGAAGCAGAACATTGTCAGAGATACTGCAAGAGGATGAGGTTCTAGAGTTCTTGATATGTAACTAAAATGGAGATAAGTTCTTGGAGGGGAGTTGACCACAGTGAGAGTCAGGGAAAGCCTGGGACAGTGAAGCCCTCTGAATCTTTATTTGCTGATGGGGCACAACTGAAGGTCAAGTGAAACAGCTGCAAAATATCTTCTAATGATTGGAAATTGGGATGTGCAAAGTGAGAGTTAAGGAAAATTGGAAGTGATCAAAATGAAATGGAAAGCATGGAGATCGATTTCCTAAGCATTAGTGAGATGAAATGGACAGGTATTGGCGATGTTGAATCAGAAAATGATGGCATTTACTACGCCAGGAACAAGACAATCAGGGGAAATGGAGTGGCATTCATTATCAGAAAGGATCTTGTTGGAGTTTTTGTTGTTTTGCTTATTTTAATAAATCATTTTATTGGGGGATCTTAGAGCTCTTATAGTAATCAATACATCAATTGTATCAAACACATTTGTACATCATTTTCAGACATTTTCTTTCTACTTGAACGCTTGGTATCATTTGCTTTTTACCCCTCCCTTCCCCACACTTGGACCTTCATGAATCCTTGATAATTTATAAATTTTTATTCTTAAGTTCTTATTTTACAACATATGCTCTCTCCCTTCACCCATATTTCTATTTCTCATCCCCTTGGGGTACAGAGGGTTGTACATTTATCATTGTGTTTGGTTCCCCCAGAGAAGTATCTTATTAAATCTATCATAAAGAACAATTGTTATCTGTAATCAGATTATATCTACCTGATGTCAAGGAAATCCAGTCAAGACAAGTATTATTCAACTAAATGCAACAACCAGAAAAGCTAGTGATGAAGAAGCTGAAGAATTTTACCAAGGATTTCAGTGTGAAATTGATCAAGGATAAAATCAAGATGCATTGATAGCTATAGATGATTGGAAGGCAAACAGAGGAAGGAACAATAGCTGGAAAATAGGGACTTGGTGATAGAAATGAAGCTGGAGATCACATGCTACAATTTTGGGGGGGGAAAAGTGACTTGTTCATAGCAAATATCATTTTTTGCAGCAAAAGACAACCATACACATGAACTTCCCCAGATGGAATGCATACAAATCAAAATGACTGCATCTGTGGAAAGACATCATGGAGAAGCTCAACACTTGAGCCAACAAGTAACACAACATAATAAATAGAGTAAAGGTTGAACTTGTCAAGAACGTGGTCTCACTTTGATGCACAATCAATGCTCATGGGGCTCATGGAAACCCCAGCCAAGAGCTCAAAAGACATTGCATTGGGTAAAAATATGCTGCACAAGATCTCTTTGGTGTATTGAAGAACAAAGATGTTACTAAGATGCTCCTGACTCAATCCACAGCAGCTTTCATTGTCTGACAGGCATGTGAAAGTTGGACATTGAATACGAAAGACTGTAGGACTGTGATTCTCAACCTTCCTCAGGGTGTACCCTTTAACACAGTTCCTCGTGTTGTGGTGACCGCCGCTCTCCCCCCCCCCACCCAGAAAAAAAATTATTTTTGTTGCTACTTCATCATTGTAAGTGTGCTACTGTTGTAAAACAGGTGACTCTTCTGAAAGGGTTGTTAAATCCCCAAAGGGCTCTTGACCCACAGTTTATGACCTGATGCTGTAGAAGAATCAGTACATTTGTATTATGGTGCTAGAGAAGATTATTAAAAACACCACGGCCTGCTAAAAGGATAAACTGACCTGTATTAGAAACAAGGATGGAAAGGCTTTGTTTTACATATTTTGAACATATTATCAGGAGAGACCCGTCCCTTGGGAAGGACATCACATTTGGTAAAACGAAGTTGCAGTAAAAAAGAGGAAATCCCTTGATAAGATGGATTGACACAGTTCTTGTATCAATAGACTCAGGTTCAAGAATGATTGTATGGAAGACCCAGAACCATGTAATTTTTAATACTGTTGTGCATATGGTTTCTGTGTTAGTCCAGGTAGACTAGAGAAACAAACTCATAGGCATGCATATGAATATAAGGGTATGATTTATGTACAAGAGGAATAGGACGTTAAGAAAGCATCCCTTCCCAGTCCAGTTCAAAGTCATAAGTCCGATATTAGCCCATATGCCTGGTACCAGTCTATAATGTCTCCTTCTGACTCACAAAGTCACAGGTCAGTGGGTGCAGAGTCCTGGCGCTGGCAGAGGTCTCCCCATGGCTCCTCACTTCTAGGACTCAGGGTCCATCAACAGCATCCAGTGATGGTAGAAGCAACTCAGCGCTGACAGAGGTCTCCATGTGGCTCCTCCCGCTTCAGAGGTCTGGTTCCATCAGGGTAAGGCCATGTGGCTTTTCCTCCAGCTTGTCCAGCTCCTCTGTTGCTGCCATCTTGTCTTGTCCATAGTTTGTCGTCTCTAAGACTAACTCCCAACAACTGGGGAGATAGCTTCTCGTCTCCATGAGGGAAATATCGTGAGATTTTACAGACGTATCAGGAGAAAGCCATGCCCACACTGAGGCCTCATTGGCTGCTCAATGGCTATCTCCAGATTAACAGACTAGACTCCATCCCTACATCTCAATCATGAAATTAACATAAGCACATGACTGCCACAGTTTCTGTGTGTTGGAGCCAACTCAGTGGCATCTAACAACTGTTTTCGTTATCTTCTGTTTTCTTTTAGATTGAAGTTATTCTGTTTTATTTTGTTCTTGTTATTGCATTTTTGTTTTGTGCATTTTCCTTTAGATGAGATCCAAGACAGGTAAATCTATAGAGACAATAGCTTGATTAATAGCTTCATTGGGTTATAGTAGGGATGTTGGAAGACATGAAGAGTTAATAATCATGAGTATAAAAATAATATTCTAAAATTAATTGTGTTGATGATTGTACAACTTTTAAAAACATGTTTAAATAATTGAATCTATGATATATGAATTAATTGCCAATAAAACTGTAAAAATGCAAACTAAAGAAGAAAAATTATAGAAAACTGCTACCCGAAAGTATAAAAATAAGTCAATTCCAAGTTGTTCTTAGTTCTCTAACTACATGTCTTTTTACATATTATTATATTACTATCATTTCTTTTTAAGTCTCCTTTGAAAACGGTTCTTTTTAGCTCCTTTACTCCAGCATTTATTCCATTTTCTTTTGCTTATATTCATTCAAAAACAAGGTTCAGAGTCATTTCTGCCATGCGTTTTTGTCTTTTATTTCTTCCTTGTCTTTTAAAATATCATTTTGTTTCCTTCATATCTTTGATGCCATCCCACAACTAATTAATTGTTTTCAATCCTTTGTGTTCAATATGTCAAACTCACCACCTGAATGTATGAAAGTATTATTATGGTGGCTTGTGTGTTGCCACTAATATTTCAAATAACAGTAGGGTCACTTTTGGAAGACAGCTTTTGGTAGATCTTCTAGAGAGAACACAAAGAAAGAAGAGACAGATCACTTTTTTAAAAATCAGGTATTGAAAACCTGTAGTAGAATGTTGCCTGGTAGACTGCCAGAAGATGAACTCAAGTTAGAATAAAGCCTATTGTGTTAGTTACATAATCTGTTGTCATTTTGACGATTAAGAGTGTAGAGGTGGTGTTGGGGCCAGTGTATAGCCATTGAGGTCTCTGTATGGACATGGTCTTATCTTAAGGATTCTGGGAAGTCCTTATTTTCCTTCATGGAGGCAGGACTCTGACTCTCTCTCTTACCCTCTCTCTGTCTCTCGCTCTCCTCACTCCATTGGAGACTCTCTACTGACAAAACCCATGGCACTATACTAATAGACCCTGAACCCATAACTAGAGGAGTCACATGGAGAACCTCAGCCAGGACCAAGATGCCTACAATGGTGCTGGATCCACAAGACTATGCACCTATTGGCCTGTGAGCTTCCTGCATTCAACATCATAGCATATGTTTCATGAGTCTGAAGAGAACTTTATAGATTGCTATTGGACATAAAGGCTAATATTGGACTTATGGGCTCGATCTGGACTGGGCTGGGATGTTTTCTCAATATTCATCTGTTATTGTATAGAAAGCTCTTTCTTATGTACACATGAATGTGTCTATGAATGTTTCTCTAGTCTACTCAGACTAACACACGTACAAAGAACAGAACTCACTGATTCCAACTCACAGTGATAGAACTGAGAGAGAAATACATCCTCAAAGTAAAGATGACTTTGTGCATCTTTCAGGACCTTCGTTTGCTGCCATTGCCTGGCTCAATATGATTAAAAGAATGACAGATAAAAGATATATTATAGAGAAAGAGAAATTTAAGAATTTGTGTTTAATTTTACAGCTATGATTTTAAAAAATTCTTTATCTGATACCAAGAGGGAGTCTCATGCATTTTGCAATGTATAATCTATGTTCACATTACGGCCCAGAAAAGGTCCTTTACAATCTCAGCCTTGCTGACTAGAGCTCCCTCTCATCCCAAGATTTGCAGAGATCCGTCTTAATATTAGGATCATAAGTTCCCAACAGGAATAAGTCTCTTGATGTTCATTTTCTTAGACCTAAGTTCTCATTCAAAGCAAGCTTGCTACAAGTTTCTCCTTCTAATAAAAGTGGGTTTAGTCTAGAACAGGGCGCCACCTGCCATTCTGTTATACTCAGAGACAAGAATGATCAGAATCAGACACAGTGCTACATTGGTGTGCTTCTAAATTGGAGATTAAATATGGGTGCCTCCATTACTAGAATTACAATTAAGTTGGGCACTGACTGAAGTTTACACCAGACCCTACCAAGCATCTCCCCCATGACAAAGCATGCTAGAACCTTAGATCCATACAATGCTGTGCCCAGTGATCCAGGGGAAGAGTGCCTAGAGAAACTCAGAGTGCTGAGGTGACAACCAAGAGAGATGGGAAGCCTGGCTGCTTCTAACATTCAGAAACTGAAAATCAACCTTCCCTTTGCATGTCACCTGGATTGTCACCTTGAATGCCACATGATGTTTTTCTTGTACTGTGTTTTACACTTTCCAAGGAACATCCGCATTACAATATTGGATCCTTTCACTAGTCCTATGAGTATTCCCTGGGGGTTATTATCCTTATGGTGTATATGATGGTCCTGACATATCTTTCAGCAAGTCACCTGAGATCAGACATGACTCGTTGACAAAGGCAGTTCCAAAGCTCAGTGTCGTCTTCACCTCTCCCTGCTGTGGTCACTGTATTGCCCACTGCCACTGATTCTTCGTGCCGAGACTCCCTACTGGCCCATCTCATTCTCGGATGAACCTCTATCAAACTGAGAGATCACTAAAAGCAATCTAGCTCTTCTCTTTTCTCTGGTCTTCTCTTTGACAATGATGTGGAACTCCTAAGGATAAAACCAGGTCTGGAAATGTCTTTCCCTCTGCCTGAGCTCTCTGGGAGAGACTCATGTGGCTCATGTACATAGCAGACTATAGAAATTCTGAATACTGCCCCAACTCCTGGAGCTTCTTGTTGCCATAGTTCACTCGCTCATCTGTGTAGTGGGTCGCCTGGGAGGCAGGAGGACTCTCTTTGTCTCTTTCTCTGATCTTTCTGAAAGTTGTCTGCCTCTACAGTTATCATGCCTTTCTAATAAAGCCAACTGCCATCTAGTTGATTCCAATTCATGGTAACCTCGGGTGCATCAGAAAGAAAAAAAAAAAAAACTATGAGTGATTTTTCAAAACCTCTTTTCAGAATGCTCAACTTTTATTCCCAAGCCTATCTGGGTGGACTCAAACCTCATGGTTAGCAGCTTAGAGGATTAACCATTTGCACCGCCCAGGGACTCCACCCAGTTATTAGCCGACACTAATTGCTGGCTGATTGCACTATTATTTTCAACAATGCCCCGGGGCATAAATTGTTCCAAAGCCTGAACTAATTAGAGTCCGTTCCCTTTGCTGAGATAATCTTTGAGGCTGTGCTTTGAGGTTTGTTCTGACCCCTGAGGGCTCTCCTTAGCTGTCTCTTTCTCTGGTTCTCTGGAGTAAACTTCTACAGGAACAGAAAGTTGAGCCTGTTACTTTTACCAAACCCACCCCTCTGCGTCCCAATTCCGACAGACCCTACAGGACCGGGGAGAACTATCCCTGTGGATTTCTGAGGCCATAACTCTTTATGAGAATAGAAAACTTCATCCCTCTCCTGCTAGAGGTTTCCAAGTGCTGCCCTTGAGGTTAGCAACGCAACAGATCATTCCATTGTTTTCAAAATGCCCATGGACTAGCACCTTCACTGACGTGGTTAAAAGAAAGAGTGTGTCCTGGAGAAGGTCTGCAGCACCTATGTTTCTAGGCCCCACTGCTCTCTTGGGCAAGAGCTCTAGACTTCTGCTCCAGAATGGAATTTAGAGACCGTAGCTCACTTCTCTCAGAGTGACACCCCTATGTCATGAGTGGCACCTTTAGAATTCTTGCCACTTCTTGATGCCCCATGAGCAAGCTAGAAAGAGGGCAATTTGGGCACTAGGATTTCTACCTTCTGAAGTAGACTAAGTTTACAATAAGGGTCTCAGATCTCTTAGTCTTCTCTTGGAATAGAACTTCCACAATATAGACTAAAGGAGGAAAAAAGTGCTTGTCACCTACTCCTCCAAGGAAGTCACCACCATTCTTTACTGGAAGTTGGGGGCAGAGGGAGTCCAATGTCCTTGGTATACCATCTCTCACTGTAAGCCCAAAATGGAGGAGGAAGGGAACACAGGGAATATGGAGAGACTCGAACACCTCAGTTTCTCACCACCCTTACCAATAGTCAGTAGACTTTCTTGAATACATGACTGTTCCTTTACTATATGACTTTGAGACTCTTTCTAGAGGCCTAATATTTTAAAAACTACCTTCCACCCATTATGGCTGTTTGACTGGACAGGGTACCCATAGAGCTCCCCACCATTCCAGAAATGTTCTCTCCAAACCTATTTCCCAAATTTCTAGAATATTAGATTGGAGGATGGTTTCCCCTGGTTCTTGCTTCTCTATGCTGAAAGAATTCCCACCACAGAAGCATAATTGTAAGTGCAAGTAAACCCTTCATGAGGAAGAGGAAGTTTGGGTAACATAGTCTCAGAGAGTACAAGTCGACTCTGGAAAGCATGGAGAGTAAAAGTGGTGGCCACAAGCAAAACTGGGCTCCTTCTGGGGAGGGTGGAGAACCATGCAGCAATGCGTGGAAAGAGAGGAGTGGACGAATCAAAAGAGGAAGAGCCTGGACCTGTTTCAGCTCTTATCCCTCCCATCTCTTCTCTCCAGGCAATTCCACATGCTTCGCCAAGCTCCCCGGAAGCAGTGTATTGTTGGTTTCCATAAATTCTTTCAGCATCAAGACGCTGGAACAAAGGAAAACCATCCCCAAATCTAATAGAACTACTGTGGACCACTGGTGAACTTAGATCTTGGGGCGATTGAAAATAGGGAGAAGCAAAAGAGAATGCAATTCATAAGTGGAGGGGTGAAGAAAGGACAGAAGAGGAGAGGGGTAGGGGGTGAAACAGTGATAGTGAAGATGCCAAAATAGTAACTCTGGTCATCTAATAAGGACAAATAAAAATTATCATGGATTTTTCAAGCCAGGAATACATTGAACAATATGTTGACATGTGTAAACTGGTCTCTGAAAGCCCTGCCATTCAAGTATGATGGTCTCATCCTGGAAGCCTGCAGGCAAGCAGATTCCTAGCCTAGATTGTTTTCTCCCTTGCTGGATCCTTTTTAAGCTCTGTGTTGAATTTCTGGAGGAAGTTACCAGCCCTTCATTGATACCATGGGCAGTGATTCTGGTTGTGAATTGATTAATATACTATTTTGCTCATGGTTTTGCCTTTTAACGGGGAACTCTTACATATTACAAAAGTATGATCCGGTGACATCCTGAAGGCTTTACCATCAGTCAACTCAGGGGATATTAGTCCAGAGAGAAAGGGGGTCTTCTGGAAAATTAACTAAGGCTGTTCCACATGTTCCTGGATCTCTAGAGTCAGACATTTTGGCTGATGAATTTCTGTCATGTCCACAAATCTGAAGAAACACCCTTTCTCAGTAAGCACAGCTGTTCTCCATTTGGTTAATGATAGTCTGCCTCAAATTTGGTGTGTGCAAATAAAACAACCAGCAGGTCCAGTTCTACAGAGCTACCACAGAGGCGCTGAACTTTCGGCTGCTTCATGGTTTCCAATAGAGATGGAATTGCCTGTGTTTGTTCTGGTGTGGTAAGGTTGAACTGTGTCAGGTCAGTGCCAGGTGGGACATTGGGCCATTCTGTGATCTGAGCAGTAATTGGTAGCAAACAGGTCTATGCATGTGTCTAAAAACAGGAGCAAAAAGGAAGTAATATATTCTAGAGGCAAGCATAGACTATCAACCCAAGCTCTGGTTATTGCTTTAAATAGTTTTCATACAATACCCAATGTAGACTTATTCAATAATCCCATTGTTGCAGTCAAACTTGTTCTCAGTAAAAATCTATTTATACAATGTCTCTGAGATACTTTCCTTGAATCTTTTTGGGTAGTTGAACATCTCTGTCTTCCAGTCCCCCAGTGAACTTAATTTACTCTCCAAGTGAAGGGTTTGTTCTCCCAGGTATCCACCCCTCCATACAGGTTTCGCTCCTGTTCCTCTGCTTGAATTGGGTCAATAGACTATGATTGAATACTTTGAACCCTTGGAGAATGAGGCCTGATACACCAGTCAACTCTTGGCCAAAGCGTTGCACTAAAATCTGAGTAAGAAAACAAGTCGCAGGAATCAAATTCCACAGACCAAGTTGCCAAGATGATTTCTTCTATCGATTCTTCATAGAGAGCATCACGAGAACAGGAATTCTTGTCTATTTTATACAATGTTGTCCTCTGATTGCTCAGTGCAGCCTGGCACATAAGTCCTCAATAAAGATAGGTGGGTTTAATAATACAGGAACATTTATAACGAAAGTGCTCCCTGGGGCCCACATTTCACAGAGGAAAACTCGTATCCTGTTCTTCATAAAATCATCTGCATAGGAGTTGGTTCAAGTCCTTGTGAAAAGTTGACTTCATTTCTTGTGACAGTATAGCCTTCAATGTAACCACTCTCTATTGGTGCTTTTTATCTACACGTCTTAATCACAGTCCACATCTTCTTCAAATATATCCCAGATCAATGATTTGTTTTAAGGTCTGTCTCACAATCATCATCACTGAACTGAGGCAGCATGAAAATCACCTTTGGTTTATTAAAGTGCAGGTGAAATGCTGGTGTATCATCATGGGGCCAGACTGGAGACAAATCACAGACTTAAATTCAGGCCTTTAAGACTCTTACTTATAAATATTACTTTCATGTAATCTTGACTCTTTTCTTCAGGTGGAGGCTCCACATTGTTTGCGTGTGAAAATATACGGAAGAAAAAGTAAGGGCAGAGAAGAGATGAAAGGTATTGGAAAGAAAAGAAAAGCGGACCGGAAGAAGAAGAGTCAAAGTTCCCATCTACCATATTGCTTCACCTCCCCTCATCTTGCTTATCTCCAAAAAAGCCTGCCTCGTTGGCGTCAACCAGAGGAGATTGGACTCAGGCTCAGACAACCTCAATTTCTGGTGTGCCCTCTGAGAATATCTCCCACTGAAGAAAACGAGGCAAAAACAAACTACATTATATGAACAAGAGCATCTTGACACAAATTCAGCACAGACACCCTCAGCTATATCTCTAGTATGTGAGGACCAAAGATTTAGTTTCGGAAGTTCTAGCTAATAAGATACACATCTCAACTGCAGTGTATCCTAGAATTATAAGCCCTATCCTCGGCCCCATAGTGGCTCACACATTGGTCGACTGACTGCAAGATCAGCAGTTTGAAACCACCAATCACTTGGCTGGAGAAAGAACAGAGGTTCGACTTCTGTAAAGAGTTACAGTCTTGGAAACACAAAAGGGAAGTTTTACCCTCTCCTCTACATGGAATCATTATGAATCAGACCCATGGACAGTGAATCTATTTATTTTTACTCCCAATTCATTATGATGAGTACCTGGAAGCAAAGAGTTCTGTGCTAAGGTTTGCTTCCTGGGCCCCAACAAGATATGCCCTCCTCTTTAAGTAGAAAAACACACACAAATCAAAAGATTATTGCTCCAAACCTGGTGACTAGTTAAGGTGCATTTGTATACTTGGGATTCTCATAATGCATTTGAATTAAATACACAGTCTCCAACTTATAATGGAACTGGGGTCCTATTCTGAAGATTCCAATGTAAGTTGGTTTAAGTATAAGACAAACACTTCTTTGTTATCCCCTTTATTATTATTGTCTTTTATTAACATTATCTCCATAAGTTCACACAGCATTTGATTTGGGGGGTTGAAAACATTACATATAAACATACAGCTTCAATCTCAGCACTTCCTACTTTTCCAGGTGGGTAGGGAAGTCTTAAATACAGTGCATCAAACTCAAATACATTGTCAGCAAGAGACAGCTTTTAATTGAACGATTGAAAAACAGAACAGACATGCTGTAACTATCTTGCCATTTTCCTGGAGAAACTATAAAACACAACTTTGAACGGTATTCCATTGCTAAGAACCATAGCAACCACAAGCTGGCACTCGAGTGCCAGGTGCTTATCAGGAAAGCGTTTACCCGTCCTACTGATCTGTTTCTCCTAATGTTTGTACATATTTCTTCATCCATCAAAGGTCTTTCTTCCTTATATCATGACGCATAGCAACCGTATAAGACCTGGTAGAACTGCCTCTGTGAGTTTCTGAAACTGTCACACTTTGGGAGTGAAAAGTCTGAGCTTTCTCCAAGATTCTATAAAAGAACCTAGAAAACCAGATGGGGCTGTTCTACTGCGGTCAAAGCCAACTCCATGACACTTAACAACACTGCACCTTATAGTTGGAGGCCTCCTTCTTTCCTATTTTTTTTTCATGTTTACATGCTGAAATCTCATTTCAAAAACTACCTCTTTTCTGAAGATAGTCTCTGTGAGCCCCTACACGATGATGTTTGTCCAACTCTACAGCTAAATCTAGAGAAGCATTCACAAAATAATAATAGTAAGGACCTTACTGTAAACCAGCTAAGAAATGTTGAATCTTAACAGATATCTAGTATCTAATTACCTAATGTCACCATCTGTCCTTCATATGCCATACGATGGTGATTTCCATGTGTGCTAGTCTGGGTAGACTAGAGAAACAAATTCATGGAGCTCTATTTCATCCCAACCCAGTCCCAGGTCATAAGTCCGATATAAGCCCATATGTCCAATACCAATCTATAAAGTCCTCTTTAGACTCACAAAACACATGCAATAATGCCAAATGCAGAATGATCACAATCCAGCGGGTATAAAGTCTTTGCATCTAGTGGTGCTGTACGCATCCCAGCCCTGGCAGGAACCTCTACATGGCTTCTCTAGTTCTATGGGGGTTTCTCTAGGTCCAGGTATCTGGCTCCATCAGGGTAGGTCCATGTGGTTTCTCCTCAGGAACGTCAGGCAAGGAGCCAGTCTTGTCAGTTGAGTCTCTTAGGCAGCGAATGTTGTCAGCAGAAAGTCTCCCAGGAAGTGAACCGAGAGAGATACTGTCTCTACCTACAAGAAGGAATTACCACATTGCCTGTAATTCTCAGGAGAAGACCATACCCATACAGAGGTCTCATTGGCCAGCTCCAGGTTGACAGGTTAAACAATACCCCTACACTTTTAATCCTCCAATTAACACCAGATTAGGTGACTTGCACACATGTTGCTATGATGTGGAAGTTACACCACTAATATTTCAAATACTGACAAAGTCATTCGTGGCAGAAAGGTTTCAATAGAACTTCCAGACTAAGAATGGCCATGAAGACCCTGGTTATCTACTTCAGGGATACAATAAACTTTTGGAAAGCGATAGAGTATTATCTTGATGTGGTGCCAGATGATGAGCCTCTTAGGCTGAAAGGCACTAAGAATAAAACTGGGTAAGTACTGCCTTCTAAAAGTAGAGTCAACCTTAATGGAGTGGACGGAACAAAATGTTTAGGGCCCTCATTTGCTGATGACCCATTACTAAAAGAAACAGCTGCAAATATCCACTGCCAATCAGAATACAGAATATACAAAGTGTGGATCACAAAAATAGAAAGTTGTTAAAAATAAAGTGAAATGCTTGAAGAGTTATATTCTAGGCATTATTTTGCCCAAATGGACTTGTATTAGCCATTTTGAATTAGAAAATCTATGATCTGCTATGCCATGGATGACATTCGGAAGCAGAAGGTCATCACATTCATGGTCTAAAAGAACATTTCAAGATTTATTCTGCATGTTTTATACCAAGCAAATCAACCACAAAAGACCTCTTTAAAGTGTTAAAAATATTTCAACTTGAGAACTAAGATGTGCTTAACTGAAGCCAGCATATCTTCAATAGTCGCATATGCATGGGAAAACTGGGTTGATGAGAAGGGAAGACCATTGAAGAACTGATGCATTTTGCTTACGGTATTAACAAGGAAGATTGAAAGTATGATGGACAGAGAAACAAACAAATCTGTCTTGGAAAAAGTAGAGCAAGAATTTTCCCTCAGAACCAGGATGGCAAGACTTCATTCCAAATAGTTTGGACAAGGTGCCTGGAAGGACTACTTCTTAGGAAAGAACATCACACATAAAGTAGAGGGTCAGGGTTGAGCCCCAGTGGCGTAGTGGTTGAGTGCAGCCCATTGGCTTGGCGGTTCAAATCCAGTAGCAGCTCTCCGGGAGCAAAGCTGGGTTGCTCCCATGACCACCAGAGGGCAGTGATGCCCAAAAGTAAGTAAATAAATAAATAAATAAAAAGTAGAGGGTCAAAGGGAACAAGGGAAGACTTTTATTGAGAAGGACTGGCACCGTGGCTACAAGAGTGGGCTCAGACATAACGTTTGTGAGGATGTGGCAGGCATAGGCAGCATTACCTTTTCCTCTGAGTTGGGTTGGTATGAGTCAGAACTGACTCAGTGGTGTCCAAGGACAACACAAACTCCCTTTTGCATAGGATCAAAACAGAACTCCTATCTTTTTGTTCTTTAGATCACCCTAATTTTTTGTTTTAGATAACAACATAGCATACTTCCAGCCTTCCTTTCCTGGTTCATTCTCCCCACCTGCAGCACCCAGAACCTTTCTGGACCTCTGTCCCACAGTAACTGACGAATCAATATAAACAAACACAAGCGTACCTCAGTTGTATGAGCTCAACTCACTCACCGCCATAGATCTGATGCTAATTCACAGTGACCCTGTAGGACAGGGTAGAACAGCCCATGTGAGCAGAGAATGTAACTGTTTACGGGAGTGGAAAGCCATATCTCTGTCCCTCAGAGCAGCTGGTGGTCTTGAACTGCTGGTGCTGTAATCCACAGCCCAATACAAAACCCACTACGCCACTAGCTTGGGATATAAATTAGTTTCTTCGGCTGCTGTACCAAAGTGTCATGGCCTAGGTAGCTTAAAACAACAAAAAAAATTTACTCTTATTTCTTTCTGAATGCTCTTAATTTTAGAGTACTAAAATTAAAGGTTATTCTGGCCATTCTGCCTTTGAGACTCTGGGTAACATCTCCCCTTGTCCTTTGGTAACAGATGATGGTGATGAGCATTCCTTGCTTCCTTGGCTTGTAGTTACATCACTCGAATCTCTGCTTCTGCCGTCACACACCATTCTTCCCTTATGACCTTCTGTACATATTCTTTTGACGAAGGCACCATTCACATTCGATCAGACCTCACCGTACTCTAGTAGGATTTCATGTTAACTACTCTACTAGCATATACATTATTTATATATAGGTCGCATTCATAGGCATCACAGTAAAATCAGTCTCTGACAACCACAGGGTCTGTAGGACAGTTGTACTGCAATAATATATGAAGATTGTAGTAAAGTCGTAAAGAATAGAAGGGATAAGAGTGAAAGATAAAGGAGTTGGACACATTTCATGGTAGCATGTCACCTCTGGGGTGGTCATGCTCCCAGCAGCCAGGTCTGCACAGAGAGAGTCTCTACTGTATTGGGATATTTATAGATATCCATAAGACATACATATTTCATTATTGCTTACATCACAATGTTGGTGGTAATCACAGTAAAGTCCCTGAGCTCACAGGTGGGGAAACCTAATGGCTGCACTGGGGGAAGGTAAGAGGGGGATGAGTGCCACAGCAGGAAGAGATAATAAGAATGTCTGCTTCTATAGGGAGATGGAAATACCCATGTACTCCCTTTAAGGCAGCATAGGTGTTAGAGGAAAATCCATGGAAATGGTATTTAGAGCAGGATTATGTACCTGGATTTGATGTCTAACTTATCAAAGTGGTAACTTTCCTACCGTGGAATATCAGCTTTTCAGGTTTAAGTTAGGAAATAAGTCCCAGTCATATTTCCCTCAATGTTAGTTTCCCACACACAGGTACTAGAGATTAGGACCTGAATAT
>PVJH01011404.1:0-68948 GCA_004026705.1 Nesogale talazaci
TTGATAATATTAATGGAAGTTCTTTGTGCTCCAGAGGCATGATTGATAAGACTACCGTAAATTACCAAGGATGTCCTAGGGGATCCAAAAGCAGATAAAAAAAACTTAGGAGTTGGCTGAGCCCCGGTGGCCTAGTGGCTGTGTGCGGGACTGTGACCCACAGGGTTGGTGGTTTGAATCCAGCAGCAGCTCTCCAGAAACAAGGCTGGGCTTCCACCTCCCACCAGGGCAGTGATGCTACCAAAAATAAAAAATTAGGAGTGGGGCTTAGTCTTACACTAAATCTTAACTCTGATTTTATGGCAATTAGTTTTTATATTATGGTTCAGCTCAACGTTCACCCTCAGGAAGGGAACACAGAAAACACAGGTGCTGCAGCAAAATGTGATGAAGAAATTAAATGGTACACAGCTATCAGATAGAATGGCTTTTACGTTTTAAAGGAATGTTTTCAAAGAAACACTGTGATGTCAATTAAGTCCACATGGAAGAACCACACCCAAATCAGTCACCCAAGCTTTTCAAGTTACATCATCCAAAGGACAAATTAGTATTAGATCCTAAATTGTGAGATTCTGGTTTTCAGAAGGCTATGGATGACATTGGAAGTACAAGATACATTTGAGATATCTGCACAGAAAATAAGTTCCTGGTGATTCCCATATATCTATACTTGAGGGATGGAAATAAACTGGTTATCAGACAGTATTAAAAGATTATTATAGGAGACGAAAATGACAAATTCTCGGGCCTTATCTCCCTGTCTGTTTTTCCACATTTTATCTCTCTATCTCTATCTCTTTTTTTCTGATGTGTTTTGTCATTGTGGGTAGCACGTATAATATTGAATTTTTGTTATACGTGTTTCTGTTTTTCCTTATATGAAATCCAGGATTAATGAACCTACCAAGACAGCAAGGAGAATAAGAGTTCTTTGGAGTACAGTGGGGAAGGCCAGAAAAGGAGACCTGGTATCAAGGAGTTCAAGAAGGAAAAAATATTGTGAAAATGTTTGTGCTATCAGTTATACAATACGATTTGATGTGAGTTAGCTATGGAATTGCATCTTTGTATTAGCTCACAAAAAATTGGTTTCAAAAAAGAATGAGCTTATCCGTAACTATCTATTGATCTAAAATACTTGTTTAAATACAAATTAAAATAAAGTGGCACATATATGAACTAGAATTCTTGCAGCAGTACCTTTCTACTTATAAACACACATGCTGATATATACACAACCCAAACCAAGCCGGCTTCCTGGCCATGGAATCAGCACCTACTAATAGCAACTTTTCGGGACAGGGTTTCCAAGGAGAAAGCCTCCTTTTCCCTCGCAGAGAGAAATCATTACCTGCATGCATGCAGACATATCTATAAATAGGCTTCACCCATTCATGGAAATGGAATTTTAAAAACCAAACATCTGGGATATAGGACTTCATGTGGGTTGAATAACGTGACATACCATGGCCCATTCTGGCCCTCCTTTTTCGATTGGCAGAATGAACAAGTTCCATGCCTTAGCATAAGTTCTCAGAGGAATTCCCCTTTATGCTCACTTCTCAATCCAGATCATTGAAAAGTGGTCTGTAGCTAATATCGGTTCTTCTCATATTTTCTGCAGCCTGTACATTTCAGTGGAGTGATCTTTTAACTGCTCGGCTAATTTTTTGCTTTCAGTGATCATTGTGTTATTGAGTGTGGCATGCCTAATTTGCAAAAAAATAGCATTCACTGATTTTTCAACTTTTTGTTTTTAACAACATTTTTATAGTACTATTATATCCTGGATTGTGTACGAGGAACATAAGATACAAATGTTCCGTGTGAGGAATTGTTGCACTTACTGTATCTGCTCATGATTGGTTTTTTTGAAATCTGTTATAACTTTATATAACACTGAGTGTATATGTGGCCAGACATTTCTGGAACAGAGGCAATAGAATATAATTCTGTATATAATTCAATGAAAAGATTTACTGAGAGCCAGAAATGCAAATAAGCATACCAGTATAAAAATTTTCCATGCTATTTTAACATTAAACATTAACAGGGAGCCTATTACGTGAAAGAAGGAGCCCTCATTGTGCAGTGGTCACTCGTCAGACTGCGACCCTCGAAGTCAACAGTTCGAACCAGCAGTTGCTCACTGGGAAAAAGACAGGACTTCCTGCTCCCACTAAGCAGCACAGTCTCAGAAATGCACAGGAGTACTTCAACCCTGCCCGACAGGCTCACTCCCTGATAGCATCATCTCCATGACGGTGAGCTTGGTTATGTTCTACTGTGTATTATACACACTAGATTTTAATTCAAAAAAGCAATTTTGAAGCTAGCAAAATGCAGAATATCTTCAGTGCTTTGTAAAACAAGAGAGACTTATTGTGAATAGAAATCTATGAAAGGAGGGCAATAGATATCAGACAGAAAAACCTGCATTAAGAGGGCAGCAAGTTCTGTGGTGTATAGGATATGTTAATACATATATATGGAGAAAAGAAGTGAGGGCATGTACAAAAATATGTTGAAGATAAGAAACCACACATAATATAAAATGCATGTTTCAAGCTATTATTATTATATTAAGATTATTTTGTAAACTTTTAAGATTTTGTCAAAACCCAAAATATTATTTAAAATTAAAATTGTAGAATTGAACTGCAAAATAATTCAATTCCTGTGTTGAACATAGCTTTTTATTATCTATCTTGTTTTTAACCACCAAGGATCTATTGATCCTTCTTATTATAACTATCTGGCCTCACAAGCAATTGTATGTGCAGCACAGAGTCCTATACACAGAACCTGCTTTACTGTCCTGCTGGATCTGTTCTTTGTCTTTCACAAAGGGACCTGCTCATTCATTTTGCACTGATCCCCCTCAAACCATAAAACTGTCTCTGGTAATTTGCCTAACTCCTTTTCATATACCACGCAGTTTACTTTCAGCACATGGTACTTAAGTTCCTGTGAATTCTAGTCTGAGCCTCGTAAGAAGGTTCACCCTCATAGAGAAATTGGAAAATCACTATGAATTATGGCCATGAAATCCAAGCTTAAACTGACTTATTGAAAGAATAATTAATTAAGAGGGGAAAAACCTGTTAAGTCTTCCACGTTCATTACTTCTTCAATGAGAAGCTCAAGGGTATGGAAAAATCAGGAGCTGAGGTAGCAATTTTTTCAGGCATAATAGAAACACTTATTTGAGATGCATATCAGCACATACATAAAAGCAGAGATGTGTCTGTTGATGAGTTAGCATTTAAGTTCTTAGAATGTGCTGCATTTGAGGAAATGCAAATTACTGGAATTTCTGGTCATGTAAATTGAGATTATGGGTTTCCCATTAGCAGTTTTGATTCATCTTTTTCTATAGGTATAGATATAGATGATATAGATATAGATACAGATATAAATACAGATACAGATATAGATATAGATCTCAGAAGTACCATGCTTGCCTTACAGAATGCTAGGCATCCACAAATGCAAGTAGAAGCATTTTGTTTATTTTTTGTCAAACAAGTAGACACAGAACATGGGATCTATAAATAAGAATTTAGTTATATTTTTTGTTTCTTTATCTACATTGAGTAGAGTTTCTTTTCCATTTTCATATTGTAAAACATTATTCTAATTATTTATCTTTGTGTTTCTTCCTTAAAAAATGCACATGTTATATCACTGACAGTGATGTATTAGGAGAAATTCTGAAAGCATAGAAATTTATTAAGTTGGGCACACATTTATCATTTTATTTAACAGACCAAATGAAACTTATTTATTAATATCATGAGCATAATATCAAAAGCATTTTATTTCAATGGCTATATAATATTCTTACTTTTTAAATACAACATGCTTATTATACTCAAAAGGCAGGGTGGTTCTGTATCAATATGTTGCTTGTATTTATCTTCATTTGTTTGCCTTTGTACATATGTGAATAATGCAGTTTGCTAAGCCTCCAGTATGCAAAACTAGAAACAAGAACTATATATTCTAAGATCAAACTGCTTTCAAAATTATTTCTGAGTTATTATCAAATCTAATATTCCATTGACTGAAACAAGAATAACATTATTTTATGTAACAGTATTAAAGAGGAAAGTTCCCTTACTAATATAAAACTGACTAGTTTGTAGAAATCCTTAACTAAGAAAACACACACAATGGGTCCAAGAAATATAGCTGGAAAAAAAAGAAAATATCCACTGCTTTACAAAATAAATTCTGGAAATTATGTAGAGAGGAAAAAATTATTTGGCTATATCATTCATTCATTTCCCATCCTTTAATATATATACCCTTGTATCAGTTATTATCATTGTGCATCCCTCCTGTGCCACACAACTGGGGGACCAAACAATAAACAATAAAAAGCTAATTCACACTCAAGCAGTAAGGATAAAATATAATATAAAATATAATATAATATAAAGATAAAAATAAAAGTAATATATAAGAAATAAAAGATCTCAACACCATGCAGAAAGCCAGGACTGAAATTTCTGTCATAGAACCAGTAAGAGACACTTGTACCCAGAACAAATGGAGGCTGCCTCTACAGGGGCGTCAGCTGACCAAATATTGAGTTCCTTCCAGCATAATCAAAATTACAAAGGTCTCTTTCAGACAACAAAACCGGTAAAGACTCCTCAAATCTATGGCTAGACTAGATCTGCCAGTGGCTCAATCTGACTAAATACTTTGCACATGGGTTTTGGGGTCTCACTGTCTTCACAGTCCTCCAAAAAGTGGGTGTTCATAATTATAGCTCTCTGATGATTTTCTGCTCACCATATGTGAATGCTGTAATTGTGATATTTGAATAACACAAGCTGGTGTGCTTCTTCCATGTGGATGTGGTTGACTTCTCGCTTTGATGGCAACTTGTGTGAATGTAATACTCTAAGTCACAGCAGTTCTCAACCTTTGATTTGTGACACTTTTGCAGGTCAAGCGATCCTTTCACAGAGGTCACCTCCTTCATAACAGTAGCAAAATTACAGTTATGAAATAGCAACAACAATAATTTTATGGTTGAGGGGTCACCTTCAGTGTGAGGAACTGTAGGAAAGGGTCATGCCATTAGGAAGGTGGAAAACCACTGCTTTCAGTCTTGACACTATCCAGAATGATAACTTGGCACCAACTCCTTCCTTCTCCAGACTTTGCTGGGGCATCCTCAATGTTAGTGACCATTTTGTGAAGCGAGGTGTCCAGCAGGGCTGTGCTGCAAGAACTGATTGCTCTTGGGTTGAGGCTAGGATTTAGTGTGAGCCCCAAGCTCATTCCTGGACCTGTGCCTTTTAAAAAATTTGCTGTAACTTAGAGGTTAATATATATGCCTTATCATTCCACAGTTCAATAATGTCAAACATAATTTTACAATTGCTTCCATATTCATACATGTTTTACTAAACACAACTTCCGATTCTGGACTTGTTAATACCATATGTCTTTTACCTCCCTCACCCCTCTGTATCTTATCCACCCAAACCCTTCTTTTTTGTTGTTGTTGTTTTGTTTTTTGGGGGGGCATCACTGCCGTCAGGTGGTGGGAGTAGGAGGCCCAGCCTTCGCTCTGAGGAGCTGGAATCGAACCTCCATCCCAGTGGGCCACAGTCCCACGCACAACCACTGCACCACCGGGGCTCAGGCCCCAAACCCTTCTTATATTGTCTTTTTCTTTTCTTTTCTTTTTTTTTAGGGCATCACTGCTCGGGTGGTGGGAGAAGGTTATTGTCTTTTTCTATAGCTTAAACATTTTGGGACTAATTTACGATAAAATAAAGAAACAAATAACACAGCTTTAAAGGGGAGAGACCCCATGGTGATACTTCTCTAAGATACACCTTATAATAAATGAGCATAAGCACAATGACCATCATAGGTTTGCCAGAATGATACATATCTTAATATAGCACATTAGGGGGTATCCTCAAAAATGGGATTTTTTAAAGCTATGTTTTGAAATATTTTTTACAAAACAACCTTATCTTCTCAAAGTACTATTACACTTAATACATTCTCAAGTCTGTGATTTCATTCTTGGAGACATCTTTCAAACTCATTTGGATGGCTGAGAGAACCTCCCTCCTTTATTTCGTCACCTGTTCTTTGTCATGACATCACTGTCCTTTCATGTCCCTCTGCATTCATGGGGGGATAGTTGCACAGAGTTAGGTTAGGTTAGTAAAGTGTGTGCTGTTTTGTGCCCCAAAATGGTGCACAGAGAAGGCTGCATGAGTAGGTACATGGCCTTGCTGGCAAAACCAGGTCTCATCTGCCACAAATGATCCTGTTTGTGTCATAAAATCTGATTCTCTGTGTTCAGATCTTCTGCATAGAAAGTGTGATTAACAGTCTGACATGGTGGAATTAACTGTAAATGCACTGAGTCAAACTGTAAATGCACTATGAGTCGACATTTTCAGCAACTCAGAAAGTTGACAGAAGTCCAGAATGAGATTTGTCATCATTGATATTTCACCTTTTCAGCAACAAGAAATCCACTCATACTCTTGAGGTCCCCCCCCCACCCATACTGCTGGCCTTGCAAACTGTGACCAACATCACAGAAGTTTCTGTGGATTTTTTTCCTGAGCAGGACACAAATTTTCATAGGTGCGCATATACTGTCCTCTTCACTCAGCCATCACAATAAACAAGGTCTGAGCAAAACTGTTTTAGTGAAAAATATTCACCATGACCAGAGAGAGCATTCCAAGGCAACAGTATCATGTACACTAACTCAGACAGATCATGTTGCTCAATGCTCCCATAGTAAGAAGAAGTGCATACTATGAAATATGCCCAGCACATAATTTTTGTTTTATTTTTTAGTTTGGGGGTTTTATACCCCCTTGTATAGAACACGGATATACCAAGATATAATTTGTCCAATAGCCCCTGCTTTGGGTACAATGATCTTCTCTTACCTAAGGTACTGCTTATCTTCCAGCTTAAGTTCTAAGGCTACAAGTGTGTATGGGGTAAAGTCCAGTTCATACAGTGAAGTTCCCACTTGAAGTCTCATCAACCTAGCCTCTGGAACATGATGTACATCCAAAGATCCAGGACTGAGTGTCCTAATGTTCCAGAAAAACCACTGTGGGTCCCTCAGTTACCCTCAGATTCCCAAGGTCATTTCTGTCCTCTGCTGCCTGCCACCAAAGAACCTCCCTGCATCATCAGTCTCTCCCCCAACCCAGTAGTCAGCTCTGCCTGCCCCTCCCCCCAACATACATGCATTTAACTTCACCCTAATTTGACATTCTTTCTCCTTTCTCTTGCACTGCCCCTCCCATCAGTAAGCCTCATCCATCTGACAAGTCCACCTCCTTTTCCGGTGGACCTCATCCCAGATGTAAATGGCTACCACTCAGCAGACAGCATCCTCTACTTCCCCCAACCATTTGATCCCAACTCTCCTGAGGTGCCCTCTGGCCAAGTGACCTACTACACTTAGCTGGAGTGGGAAGTGTGTTGATTATTCCCACTTACACAGCCCCTTCCAAGGCTATCTGGGTTCTAGCCAAATGAATGGATGGCCTGCAAGCTTGCGCTGGTGCCTTTTCTGATGCTTGTTCCTACCATGATGGACTCATACAGTATTTGTCCTTTTGTTTGAGTAATTTAACTCAACATTCTGTCTTCTAGATGCATCCACAAATTGACATGATTCATGATTTTGTTGCTATTTTTTAGGGATATGTTTTATTTCCTTGTGTGCTTGTACCAGAGTTTTGTTGTTATTGTTGGTTCTTTGTTTTATCCACTCTTCTATTGATAGGGATTTACGCTGCTTCAGTTTCTTGCTATTGTAAACTGTGCTGCGAAAAGTCTGGAAGAGCAAGCGTTTGTTCATGATCAGATTATTATTTCTTTGAGGTATATTCCAAGAAATAAGATTGCTGGAAGTTAGGGTATTTCCATTTCCATTTATTTTAGGTATAGCCATATCGCCTTCAACAGTGGCTATGCATATTTATAAGTCCACCAATAGTGGATAAGAGATCCTATCTCACCACACATTCTCCAGTATTTATTGTTCTCAGATTTTAAAACTTGGCTTACAATTACAGGAATTTGGAGGTTTCTCACGGTTCCTTTGGCTTGCATTTCTCAGATAGCTAGTGACAACAAGCATTTCTTTGTGTGTTTGCTATCCATTTGAGGATCATCCTTTGTGAGTGGTCTATCTGCATCATTTGTCCAACTTCTGAAACTTGCATTCATTTTTTTCTTATAGGCTTAAAAATTCTGCAGAGCTCAGTAATGACTCCTTTGCTATGTCATTATTAAATATATTTTCCAGTATTAGTGTGGCAGTCATGTGCTTATGTTAATTTTATGATTGAAATGTAGGGGTGAAATCTAGCCTGTTAATCTGGAGACAGCCATTGAGTAGCCGAAGAGGCCTCTATGTGGGCATGGCTTTCACCTGAGACTCCTGGGAAATCTCATGATATCTCCCTTGTGAAGATGAGAAGCTATCTTCCCCAGTGGTTGGGAGTTAGTTTGAGAGATGATTAACCACAGGCTACACAGAATGGCGGCATCTGGGAGGCTGGAATAGCTGATGGAGAGACCACACGGCTTTGCCTTGATGGAGCCAGACCTCTGAGGCTGGGACAGCCACATGGAGGCCTCTTCCAGCTTTTGCCACAACGGGATGCTCTTGATGGACCCTGAACCCTGGAAGCGAGGAGCCATGGGGATACCCCTGTCGGTGCCAGGACTCTGTACCCACTGACCTGTGACTTCCTGAGTCAGAAGTAGATTTTATGGACTGATTTCGGGCATATGGGTTAATATCGGACTTGTGACTTTGAGCTGGACTGGGCTGGGATGTTTTCTCAATGTCCTGTTCCTCTTGAATATAAACCCATTCTTTATATCCATATGTGTGTGTCCTTGAATTTGTTCCTCTAGTCTACCCGGATTAACTCAATTAGGTTCACTCTTTACTCTTTTCATAAAATCTTTTGATGTACCCAAGTTTCATTTTTAATAGCTCCCATTCATCTCTTTTTTTGCTTCCATAGTGTGGCAGTCATGTACTCATGTAGCAATTTCATGATTGGGAATGTAGGTGTGGAGTCTAGCCTGTCAATCTGGAGATAGTCAATGAGATCCCTTTGTGGGCATGGCTTTCTCTAAGAATTCTGGGAAGGCTCACGATATTTCCCTCGTGGAGATGAGAGACCATCTCCCCAGTTGTTGGGAGACACTCGACTGACAAGATAACATGGCAGTGTCTGAGGAACTGGAGAAGCCAGAGAAGAAACCAAATGGGCTTGCCTTGATGGAAGCAGAAGTCTGAAGCCAGAAAAGCAACAGAGAAACTCCTGCAAGCACTGAGTGGCTTCTACCACCAATGGATACTGCTGGTGGACCCCGAGTCTTGGGTATGAGGAGTCATGAGGTGACCCCTGCCAGGGCCAGGATGCTTCTGCTGCCACTGGACACACAAGATTCTGCACCCAATGGCTTGTGATTGTCCTGTTGTCATTGCACGTGCTTTGTGAGCTGGAAGGAGATTTTATAGACTAGTGTCAGACATATGGGTTAATATCAGACTTATGATCTTGAACTGGACTGCGTTGGGATGCTTTCTCAAAGTTCCATTCCTCTTGTATATCTATCTTTCCCTTATATCCATATGCATGTTTATGAATTTGTTTCTCTATTCTACCCAGACTAACACACACAGAGTATGTTTCCTTTGTTACTTCTGATAGCCTATGTGTTCCCTGCACTCGGGTTCCTATCTCTGTCTCAATGTTCTCATATAAGATCCTGAGAGCTGTGGGGGTTTCATTGAGCCTTTTGATATACGTTAAATTTATGTATACATGAACTGTAATGCTGGCCTTGTTTCATTCGTCTTCAAGTGAAGATCCAGATTTTCCAACACCATTTATTGAAGAGGGTATTTGATTCCCATTTAATATTTTGGGGGTCTTTGGAAAAAATCAGTCATCAGTGTGAGGATCTTCTTATTTCTGGTTTTCTGCCCTGATCCTTTGGTCTGAGTATCTATCAATATACCAGTCCCTGGCTCTTTTGAGAACAGTGGCAGTATAGTCGATTTTGTGGTCAGCTAGTGTAATGCCACCCACTTTGCTCTTCTTCAGGAGCTTTTTGCCTACCCTGAGCTTTTTGCTTTCCACATGAAGTTGGTAATCAGTTTTTCCATTTGTTTGAAGAATGATGCTGGAATTTGGATCAGAATTGCATTGATGTTTTTAGATTGCTTCAGGTAGGATTGACATTTTCATAATATTGATGATGCAAATCTATGAGTTGACTACACTCCCCTTTGTGCATATATATGCCTTTTGGACTAATGATCTGTAATTTTCTTAATATAAGACTTTTTTGTTGTTGTTTTTTGGTTAGGTTTATTCCTAGGTGTTTCAGTTTTTGTGTGCCTAGTGTCAATGGGACTGATGATACCTTGATCTATTTTTCTGTATTCCTATCAGTGGTATGTAGGAATCCAATTCATTTCTCCTTGTCAGTCTTGTGTCTTGCTACTCTATCAAACTCCACTATTGTTTCCAGCAATCCTTTGGCAGACTCTTTGGATCATCAATACATATGATCATATCATTTGTAAGTCACAATAATTTCATTTCTTATCCAATTGTACACATGGATAACTTGCCATTGTTTTATGTCATTGGCTAGGACTTTCAGCATTATGTTTAATGGAAATGGGAATAAGGGAAATCCATCTCTAGAAATCCATTATTCAGGAAATGTTTTTAGCTTTTATTCACTGAGTGTAATATTAGCAATTAGTTTTTCTTATATTGCTTTATTGGATTGAGGATTTTCCCTTCTAATCCTATCTTCTTGAGAGTCAGTGTGCTGATTTCTAGTTGATTTTGAATCCTGTGGTGTTTCCATGTTAATGTGCTGTGGCTGTTGGTTTTCTGCCCATAAATAATGGAGAGGTATGTATATATATATATATATATATGTATATTGTACATGTATTATTTATTTATTTTGCAACACTGGTTTTGCTTTAATGAATTCTCCAAATGTTTCTTTAGCACAGAAGGCTTTCATACCACCTTCAAATTTAATGGAAAGCACTGCTGGATGCAGGATTCTTGGATTGCTGTTTTTGTATTTCAACTTTTGGAACATGTTTCTCCCATTTCTTCTTTCCTGCATAGGCTCTGTAATGAAGTCTGAACTTATTCTTATCTGGTTACCTTGATAGGTGACTGCCTTTTCTCTCTAGCCGCTGTCATATCTCTCTCATTTGTTTTGATATGTCATTGGGGGGACTGCTAATCTAATTGGTGTTGTCTCTGCTTCCTGCATAATTGCTCTCTCCACCTTGCGATATTGGGGAACTTTTCTTCCAAGAATTCCCTATTTCTCTTTTGTTATTCTTTAATGCCTGGATTTTCCTTTGGTGAGAGGAGTCTAGTGTCTCTATGTTTCCATTGCTTCAGGATCAATGTCCT
The DNA here is from genome assembly GCA_004026705.1 of Nesogale talazaci. NCBI lineage: Eukaryota > Metazoa > Chordata > Mammalia > Afrosoricida > Tenrecidae > Nesogale > Nesogale talazaci. Next base: position 11,502 of record PVJH01011404.1, read on the forward strand.
AATTTCCTGCATCGCAATAAACAATATCCTCAAGTATTCATTCACTGGCAATTATAGGCTTGCTTCTTCTGGGAAAGCAGCAAGACTTGGGTCATCTTCACTAGTTGCCTCTGGTTTCTCTAGATGTTTTCCGTAACTGCTAGTGTTGGCTGTTGCTCGTGCTGCGTTTTCGGTGAGCTGATGGTGTACTGTCATTTTCCCTAGGCTGTGGGTGGGTGAGGGACTGGCTCTTTGGGTTATTTACGTGCTGGGAAACATAGTGTGTATGTGAAGAGGGAGTGGTAGTCGGGTTAGCAGGATGATTAGAGTTTAAGTGCTCTGGAGTGGGTGGTGAGTTTAGATGATTAGCATTTAAGTGGTGGTAATAATCATAGGAAGTCTTCCCTTAGGTAGAGTAATTTTTAATGAGTCGGAGAAGTGGGTTATTGGAGATACTATTTTACTTGGTAAATTAAAGGAGGCTGTGTGTTGTAGAGGCGGAGGGAAAAGTGTCCAGAGATTATCCTGTTTGGAGTAAGGGAGGATATTTGAATATATTAGAGTCTCATATCAGCACTGTGTATTTTGTAGGGAGAGTACAATCTTTCAATTACTGGGTTTATAGCAATGGATTCTTATACAGATCAGAACAATCTACACCTTGTGGTTGGTCCTAGGATGTAAATTCACTATTATACTGAATGCCTCAGGAAAGAGGGGCTTCTGATTATTAGAATGTGGTCTGACTAGGGTCATTGACACTGGTTCTGCTGGGAATCCAGAAATGCCAGGTTTTGTTGATTCTGGCAGGGTGAAAATGTTTGTGCTTCCTTTCTCAAAACTGGGGGTTGAGCCCCAGTTGTATAAGTGGTTGAGTGTGGGACAGCAGCCCATGGGTTTGGCGGTTCAAATCCAGTGGCTGCTCTCAGGAGCAGCACTGGGTAGTGCCCACGACCACCAGAGGGGGTGATACCCCCCCCCAAAAAAATAGGAACACTTCTACACAGACCTTCTGGAACCTCTGCATTGTGGATTCCAGCAGCTACTTTTTCCCCCAGTGCTAAAACTCTCCAATGTGCTGGTGCTAGTGAGCTAGGCCTTGGCTAGGAGTGGTCATCAATGGGAACTCCCCTCTGTAGGCCACTGCAACTTCCTACATCTAGGGCCTCCAGGAGTCCATAGGAGACCCCTCGTGGATATACTGGCCTGGTCACTGTCCAGACCTGCACCATTATCACAATGCTTCCTATGCTTCAACTCTGTTATAGTCAGTGTGTCATTACCTATCCTTGATGGCCTACCTCTTTTTGACTGTCCTTTTACTTTACCAAGCGTGATTTCCTTCTGTAGGACCTGATCTTTCCTGGTAAAAAGTCCAAACTATGAGATAACATTTCACCATCCTTGAAGCTCCATCGTGACCTGCAAGAGAGACCATGCTGTTGCATCACTGGCCTCGGATATGCCTCGATATCTAATCTTCTCGTTATTGCCACATGACCTTGCCTGGTCTACTGCCTGCAGGCTGACTAAGCTCATCTTTACTACCAGCAGCTACTTTGCTGTTTCCTTGACCATGGACCAGCAGCTGGAGGGAGTTGTAAGGACCTTCAGTATATCAACTGCTCCACAAAAGTGAGGCAGACTTAGTCCCCTGTTCTGCTGTGTGGACTAATTAGCAATTGCATTTCTTCTCACTATAAAATCAGTCTGTTTATATAAATAATTTTGCCTTTCTAGAGGACCTGCCTACCCATAAATATGGGGCTTTCATACATATTTTGCCATAAAAGTTAATATCAATTGTATGTTTTAAAATAACACAATTTTATTAAGTTATAGACCTGTATATTAGAAGTCCAAGTTGGCTCACTGGTTTCTCTTGGCCTCCTTCCTGTTATCAACCATCTGGGCTCTTTTTTGTAGACTAGAAAGAATCAATTTTCAAATGTACTCTGTTGACTGGATTAATTGCCTTGCTGTCCTCAAAATGATTTTCACGTTTCTTTCTAGGAACAGTTTATGCACCTACAGACTGATGACTTTGTACATCCTTACCATTTGATTCTTTCTGGCACCAGGTGTTGCTTCTCTGTCTTAGGGTCCTCCCTTTTTTTCAGTCATCAACTTTCTCTAATTGACTCTCAGCTTACCCTTTCTGGTTTTTTTAAGGTCACAAGTGATTTCAGTGCCCCCACTCTAATAACCCATGATACACTCCCAATCTTAATAGCTGGTGTTTACTATTCTTGATTATATCTACATGTTGATTAAAATCAGCCCTTAATCTTGTATTTAAGCCAGAAGGGCAAAACAATCTAATGGCCAGGCATCTTTAGACTTTTGTTTACAACAATGTTGAAGAAAAATACAAAAAAAAACCTGACTGCTATTGAGTTGATTCTGACCCCATACAACAGATGCTACGCATGAGACTACAAATGATGAAGGGAATATAAAACTTCATATTTCTCATGAGGAACATCTGGTGATTTTGAACTGCTGATCTTGTCAGCAGGAGAACACAAAACTAACTGAAAGGGAGAAAATTTAACTTCAGAAATAATGAAAGCTGTGAAACATGCAGGATACTAGCTATGAATGTGAAACAGGGCTACATAGGTTATGAACAAAGGGGGGGAAGGTTTTACTACATTTAAGGACTTTCAAAATTTGCCTCTATGTTTTTGTTGTTTTGAGATAGTATAGTTTTGTCTCTCTTTCTGTTTTCAAGGATGAGTAGTCACTGGTCTAAACTGAAATGGTCTCTGTGATACATTTAAGAACTCCTGAAAGATTGCAGATCTTAGGACACAGCCTCCTAGTCTGCTTCAGGCTTGTGCAAAAAGGAAGTCAGGTGGGAGCTGTCTGGCTGTAGGCAAGGCACAAGAGAAGAAAGCAGCTGGTGTGCCCGGGGCCTGCAGGAACAAAGTGAATAGAAAGCACAACTGGCCGATTCATCACGGATCATTATTCAACTGTGGGATCATATTCTGTTTTTAAGATTTAATCAGTTTAAATAAAAAATATAACACTCTCATATTAGCTCTAAAATATTTTTTATTTCCTTCTTATTTCCTCATAGCTCCTATGTGTGCAGGATCCAATAAAATATGTAGTTTGCTTCATTTTGCTAAGATGAATGGATTTAGATAGCAATATGAGGTGTAGCAATTCTCAGAGAATATATTATGAAATTTGATACTTAATGAGTGTTTGACATAGTTGCTCTTTGTACTCTTTCCATATGATTTTATAATTTCAAAATGCCAATACTCAGTATTCAAATAAGTATTAAACACACATTATTTCTAATTAACTTCTCAATGATTTAAAGCATGCCATTTCTGAATTTTGGTTATCTTTGTCATTGTTTGTAGGTGCTCTGTAGCAAGTTTTAGCCTATATACAACTCACGCACAATAGAACAAAACACTCCCTGGTCCTGTGCATAACTCTCTCTGTGCTTGAGCATTGTCCATTTCCTTTAGGGCCTTCCGCTTTCATGAGGCCCTGCTACTTTGTTGAGCATCATGTCCTTGTCCAGGGACTGGTGTTCATTGACATGTCCATGGTATGTAGCTTGAATTCTTAACACCTTTGCCTCTAAGGAACACACTGGCTGTACTTCTTGCAAGACACATTTGTTTGTCCTTTTGGCAGTTCATGGAACTGTGAACATTTTTCACCAGCACCAGGTATGCTATTGTGTGTTCTTTCCTACTTCTTTTTGTCCTTTCAGTCTATGGAAAATGTAGTAGAGGGTCAAAATTCTGTCACGTATTTCAATATAAAAATGAATAAGGATGCTTCATATTTTAATAAAAGTAGTCATGAAAGATAGACCATAAATAAGTAAATATAGTTCATCAAGCAGAGAAAATGTTACAAATGGGGGAAAACAGAGCATGAAAATTGTTTTTGAAGGTTGTGTAACACCTCAGAAGCTGACTGGTTGGTGGAGAGAGCTTCTTTAGTTTATGTGCACCTAGTGAGAGCCACCTCAATCTTTCTGGAACTAAGATTTCTGGGGTCCGTGGACCTTGGATAATAATGATAAATGTCATTTATCTTTAGTAGTCCTTTTAAGCCTGAAGTCTTAAAGAAACTGATTTCTAAATGATACCTTTAGGTCACAGAATGATAGACCAGTAAGACCATTTCACATTGTACATTGGAACCCAATTTTGAAGAACGCCATCAGTTTTAAAAAGTAAACCTAGGAAACAGGTTTTAGAATAAACCAGTAATTCTTTAATTTTTATTGAAAGCAATGCTGTATAAAATTCTTAGACCTCATTGTTTATCACTTTTACCCTGATTTCCTTTGGAGATGCCAATGAAATGAAATGTGGTATAAGAATATGGGGAGTTCTTTTGATCTTTGTAACATTCAATTATCTAGTCAAAAATAATACTCCAATTGCAACCTCTGCACTAAATAAATTTTAGTACATTTCTGTTCTTGGCTAAATTTATTTTTTAGGTAGAATTAGGATACATTATTGATGCAGAAATTCGTCCTAATATTAGGTATTTCATTTCTGTGAAAATAAAGAGTGACGTTATTTACTATGGGGAAAACATGTTTATGTTGAAGATTTCGTTAATTAATCAGGAGTGTTAGACTGTTCTGGACATTCTTTGTAGGAATCATCAATGCGGTTTTTTATATGTCGTTTCCTAATAGGAGTTGTTAAGGAACAGCTTGCAGTAGCTTTACTCTGTTGTCTTTAGCCTGACAGCACACTGTTCCAAATAAATAATCTGACTAAAAAAATGTTTTTGCTATGGGAGCATAGAGTCAAACAGTCTAAGTACGGGTCTGGTCCTTCCCTCTGTATTAGAAAAACACAGAAGCAAAGGGAAATTAAAGCTTAAAGTCAGCTCTAATCGACTGCGCGACTCTCTTGTTTCGTTTCAGCAATAGCGTACCACTGTACCTCCTGTAAGGAGATTCAGGAGCAAGCAGCTGTTGCTACTAAGAGGAAGTGAATGATAGTCACAGATCGGTGTGGTATGAACCTGAAACTATTTTTCCTCAGTTTGCAGCTTGTGAAATACTTACAAATTATTTTATTGCTATCTTAAAAGGAGGGAGAGGTGCATCAATGATACTAAGGAATCCAAATCAGTGACACCCAGTCACTGTAGTTACAGCTTTGGTAATTCCTCCACCATTTTTAACATGCATTGCTGTTTGTAACCTCAACTCACATCAAAATGCTTATGTACGCATGTAGATATATATCTATTTTTACCCATTATAATTTCTCAGTGTAATGTAGTTTCTACAATTTCAAAATATAAAAATATTTTAACAAATATTTTAAACTTGTTTAAAATTATTCATGAAAGTTGTATAAGAGGAACACTGACTAAATTATAAAATGACTATAATTGAACTTTGCAACATATAGCTTAGACTAAAGAATGCCTTCATGGAAGTTAAAACAAAAAATATTATAAATATAATTAAATAGTATATGTTGGCTATATCATTTTTCCCTTTTAAGTGAAATCTGTAGTAAATTCTAAATTGAAGAGATTATCTTTAAACGTCTAATCTAAAGCAAACATCATTAAATATGATAGAAAACTTTTAAAATAAACATTTTTAGATCAGAATTTTGACCAATTGTTGACAGGATAGTTGTGAGTGAAGTTATTTTGTAAGCAACAATGTTAAACTAATACTAATCTCGTAGGCTACAAACTGTCGTTTTCAAGGAACTATTAGTGTAACAGGAATCCAAAGTGTAGTGGGGAATTCAGTCAGCTCTTCATCAAAAGTCTGCAGTTGCACCAATGGCTGCACAGGAGAAAGACGTGACGATCTGCTGGTGTTTGTTTTGTCACCTTTGAAACCTTCTGAAGCTGTTTTAATCCGTTCAATAGGGTTACCATCTGCATCTGCTCCACAGCGAAGGGTTAGTTAATGAAGGGAGGAGGGTAAGTAACACTTCTGCCAGATAATGTTTCTACAGTGAATTAAAGGGAAATGTATCATATTACCATATTTGTTAGGTCATAAGATGCACACACACCCCCAAAGTATGCGGTACCCCTGGTCATTTGTTTATGATCCCATGTGCCCCCTTACTGTCCGCTGCTGTTTGCATGCTGTGGACTACTGTGTGTTGGAGTGGTCACAAGGGGAGGGCGGGAATTCAAGTCTCCTGGAGTCTCAATGTCAGTGAGGTCACATGATCGGCACAGCGCACTCCTCCCCTCAATCGTTAATGAATGTGATGATGGTTCTTAAGAGCACTGTTGAGTTTATGCTGCTAAATATTACCGTACTTTGCTTAATTTAATAACTATTTTAGTATTTTAATAAATATGTTGATACTATTTGGTTTAGAATATTTTTTTCTTTTTTGTTGTTGTTCTAAAAACTGGGCGCATCTTATTGTAAGGTGAATCTTATGGTCCAAAAAATATGGTAAGTATAAAATGAAGAATGACCTAAAAGATAAGTGGACTCAAAAACAGCATGTATTCCTGTAAGTTAAATGTGGTTGTAGTCTGATAAATCAATAAGAGAGAAGGGGATTGCTATACAGTGATGATTGACATTTTTTTGTGTGTTTTGTTTTGAAAGTAGGTCAAACTTTTTACTTGGGTCTTTGATTTTAAGGGTAACACCTATTCAGATATGTGGAATTGCTGGACCTCTGGTTTTCCTGTTAGAAGAGAAAATTACGAGTCATTCAGGCACAAGTTAAGACACACATCTATGTTTCTTTTTATCACAGTATGCAAAGTAGATGAGAAGGGGATGAATATCCAGATAGTAAAAAATATATTCAAAACCTGAGACATCAAACAGAATTTGAGAAAAATATGAAATAGCCTGAAAGAAAATATATCTGGGTTTTAGTCCCTCATTTGTGCCTTCATCTTTGACTAAAGTATTTTATTCTTGTCTGAATTGTGAAATGGGCCACATGTGTCTCTACAATCCTAAAACAATGTTGTTGTTGTTGTTATTGTTACATGTTGTTGTTGATGCTAGGTGCCCTCAGTTAACTCTTACTCACAGCAACCCTGTGCACAACAGAGGGAAACACTGTCCCGTGCTCTGCCATGCTTATCATCGTCCAAATGTTTGAGCCCGGGGATGCAGCTGCAGGATTCAGTTATCTCCCCAAGGTCTTTGGTTTTTTCATTGTCCCTCTGCTTTACCAAGTACATTCTCCTGAGACCGGTCTCTCCTGACAATACGCCCAAAGTACATGAGACATCCATATGCTGAACAAATACTCAGAGAAACTGGATTATATGAAGCAGAATGTAGCCTCAGATTTGGAGGAAGAGTCATTAGCAATCTGCATACAGAGCTGACAGAACCTTTCTCACTGAGAGCAAGAAGGACTGGGAGCCCTAGCTGGTGAAGATCAAGGTGGGCAGCTTTCGATATTGATCACAATTCAATGTAAGCAAACCCCACATCCTCACAATTGGGGCATTAGGTAACATGTTAAAAGAAGAAAAGATTAAAGTTGTAATATATTGCATCTTGCTTGGATACCCAATCAATGCTTAGAAAGCACCATCAAGAGATCCAAGGACATAATGCACTAAAACGAAGTCTCATTATTCTTGGGTTCTAATAGAGCCTTCTGGCTGTACTTTCTCTGAGACAGTTCTCTTTGTTCTTTTGGCAGTCCAGGGTATTATTAATATTATCTGCCAGCACCATAATTTAAATGCATGGTTTTTCCTCAGCTTACCTCAATGTCCAACTTTCACATACACATGAGGTGAATGAAAATGTCCTCGTTTAGGTCAGATCCACCTTAGTATCCACAGTTCTGTCCTCACTTTGAAGAGGCGTATGCAGCAGATTTGCCCATCGACCTGCCCCCTTGGATCTGTTGACGGCTGCTTCCATGAATATTGACTGTGGAGCCAAGCGCTGGACAACTTCAATCTCTTCTTCGTTTAGCATTATGTTACCTACAAGTCCAACTGTGAGGATTTTAGTCTTGGTATATTGAGTCGCAATCACTACCGAAGGCCTCTGTCCTACATCTTCATAAGCAATTGCTTCAAGTCCTCCTTATCCTCAGCAAACAAGGTTGTGTCATCTGGGTATGGTAGGTGGTTAAAAATCCTTCTTGCCATCCTGATGCCACACTCCTCTTCATATGGTCCAACACGCAGATTGATTCAGGATGGTGAGAGGATGCAACCCTGACCCACAGCTGTCCGTATTTTAAACCAAGCTATGTTCTCATCTAACATAAGTACATTTTGGTGCTCTGAGGTTCTCATTCATTTCAAGGCTATCCATAATTTGCTATGGCTCACACAGTCAGATATTTTTATGTAGTCAATAAAACACAAACGTTTTTCCTGGTATCCTCTGCTCTCAGCCATTATTCTTCTGACATTAGCAATGGTACCCCTGGTGCCACATCTTCTGGATCAAGTTCCTTTTCAATGTCCTGCTGCAAAAACTGCCGAATGATCTTCAGCCACATTTTATTTGTTTCTAATGATACCATTAATGATACTTTTCTATAATTTGAGCATTCTGTTGAGTCGCATTTATTCGGAATGGATATAAATGTGGATCTATTCCAGTCAGCTGGTCAAATAGATGCCATCTAAATGTCCAACACAGACGAGTGCATGTGGAGTCCTCATGACACAGTCGCTACACTCTTGACTGCAATTTCCAAAGTCCACAAGTACAAACCTGTAATAACTCCTTGACAAAAAGACAGGGCTTTCTCATCCCAGGAAGAGTTGCGGTCTTTCAACTCTCACGGTCAGTTCGACCCTGTCATCCAGGGTTTCTGTTAGCTGATATTGATTTGATGACAGGGTGTTTTTGGGAAACAAGTGAGTGATCCTAGTTTTTTCTATACAGGGCTATTAAAATCTGTGCAATTATGATGCTTTGAGAAGGAAAGAAGAAAATTCTATCCCTTGATTCTTACATATTTGCATATGTATGCATTGGTATAATAAAACAAAATAAACACTCATTCTGGGTTGCATCAAGTGCCATATAATTGGAAGCTTCATGAATTTTTCAGACAGATAAGATCATACTTACTTTCTTCAAACACTTCAGTTACATATTATTACAGAAAGAGGAACAGACCAAGTAGAAATTATCTTGAGAAAGTATCATACATTTTTATAAGAATGAGTCCACATGATTTCTTTTTCTGAATCTGGTTTGAAAAAGAATTCAGATTTTCCTTTTGGTTCCTAGATGTGCTGCATATTCATTAAACAAGCTTTTTTGAGTTTTCTTAGTACAATTATTTTTTCTCTCTTCTGCTAATAAAATGTGTGGATTCATCATAGAGTTGCAACACCTGAAATATGTGCTTCATATCTTATATGAATTTTAGACACTTGGAGACATCTTAAATAGGAAGATGCTTATAAAATAGTTGTGATGAGAAAAACTTTTCTAATTTTTATAATAGGGCCAAAGAATAGAGTACACATGATTCAATAGACTGCAATACTGTGAGCCTTCAAAAATCTCTTCAATATTTCCATGAACTTTTGAAGCCTTCTCATATTTCAATCAAATTGCACTAGTGCTAAGCAACGATAAAAAAATATTGCTGCTATTGTAGCAAGTGGCACACTGGGATGAAAGAAATAGGCAGTGCCATGTCACAGGGACAACTCCTGTTTCTATGACCTTAGTTGCCAGTTCTATTAGTCAAGTCCTGCAGTGAAAGGATCTATGATTAATTTTTTGCTTGCTTCTATTTTTGCTTATATTTCAAAAATACACATCAAATAATGTAAGCAAAATTCCTATGGAAAAACTATTTGAAGTAATCTCATTTCTAACATTCTAACATTCTAAACTAATAAAGATTACAAATTCATGAAACACCTTCCAGGACATATAACATATGCACTGACAAACTCCACACACAACATATCTTATGTGTGGAGAAAATGAAGGCTGATTTGAATCTGACTCTGACAACCCTGTGTGCCTCAGTGTAGGACTGCACTTCACAGAACGCTTAGTGAATGACCTTTGGCAAGTCTTTCTTTTTAATGACCTCTGGCTAGTCCTGATCTCTTCTTTTGTTTTGAAGATGAGCATATTAAAGATTTGTATCATTTAGGGACTCTATTACATGCAGTGATTACAATGAATGGACATAGAGAACCATAGTCACTTAAGGAATAACTATATGAAATAGATCTTTAAATTCTGGATTAAAATTTTAAAATTAAGTAGTTTGATGTTTCCTTGCTTTAAAATTATATTATTAACCATTATTCACTATTCAAATATTGCACTCTGCTTACTAGCCACTTTTCTCCATTCCCTAAGGTCTGGGTAGAGGGAGATCATCAGAGGCGTAGTTCTTGGCTCCCACAAATGTATACTGGGTTCCCACTGAGGTGCATAGCTTTTGCAACCCAGATTCTCACACTCTAGGCTCTGATACTATGCCCTCAGTTGACTTCACATGATATGCTTCACAACCCTTTGGTGACAGATGTTGGTGTGCATCTTTCAAGTGGACCTAGCCGACTCCTCCCTTAGATGGATGCTTGCTTAGAAACAAGTCTTTATAAAAGACACCCAAACACGATTTTATCTGTTAGATGTCCCCTATATAGTTTCTCCACCATATTTTGCTGTAATACCCATATCTTCTGTGTTCCCTTCCTGACGGTGAGTATTGAGCGGGGCCATCATGTGAGAACTAATTGTTCTGAGGTTGGAGCTAGAATTTAGTGCAAGCTCCAAACACATTCCTGGATCTATGTTTTTTTTTTCCCTTTGCTTTGGTTTTTTGTGTCTTTGCTCCCTGTCAAAACCTCTTTGTTAATTTATGTTAGAGTTATATGGACCATCCCCCTGGGAACTAATAAACTTTCATTAATATTGTCTTTGATTAGCTGCTGTTCATAATTTTTTAGCATCCTGTTGAGAGAGTGATATTGGGCTACCTCGATATCACAGGACATGTATTATTCACATTTACAGAATCAATTATTTTGTGGATCAATGCTATTTACACAAAATTTTGGGGTTGATTTTCAGGAAATTTGCAATAGCAAACACTGACACTCAACCACAGGTTTGCCAGAATAATCCATACCATAATATAGAATATAGGGCATTGATGTACCCTATATGAAGTGTTAACACCATATGTGTCTGCCAACTACCAGTTGAAGCTGAGACATGCATTCTCTGACTAATTTATTAGAGTACAAGTGTGTCTGAGGCACACTGGATCTCACTGAGGCAGCTCCTGGGGCATGTTTTACACCTTGAAGATATAGCATGCAGGGTTCCAGAATTCCACAACATCTGGCCTGGGTCCCCAGGATGCAACCAAGATCCTGAGTCAATGGGGCCTATTCATTGCATACCACCAAAAATGCTCCCCAAATGGGGTTCCCCAAATGGGTTTCCCCAAAGCATTTTTTCATTTTTACCCCAGCTGGAGGTCATTTCTCCCATTTTTCCTTCCCCCAAACATGTATTCTTGTTTCCCGAGGTGTGTTTACTCTCTTTAGCCCCTCATGATCTGTTTTTCCCATCTGTATCACTCATCCCTCTCATAGATTTGTCTACCTGTCCTGGTATTACTGAGTCATATGATAGTTTAATTTTCATCTGTTTCGGAATCATCAGATTGCCTTCAACAGTGGCTGTATGTCCTTAACAAGCCCACCAGAAATACATGAATTCCAATTTTGCCACATCTTCTCCAACATTTGTTGATCTTAATTTTTGTTGTTGTTGAAAGGGGAATCTATTTCCCATTGAATGCTTATCAGCCTTTCTAAAAAAAATCAGTTGTCTGTATGTGGAGGACTTTATTTCTGGGTTTTCTTCCTGATCCGTTGGTCCAATATCTATCATAATACCAGTATCAGGCTGTTTGACAATGGTGGCTATATAGGAGGTTTTGAGGTCATATAGTGGAAGCAATAGTGTAAGTTTTTGCTTATTGTAGGCTTCTTTCTCCATATGAAGATGTTAATCAGAATTTCCTGTTATTTACAGGTTGTTGCTGGAATTTGGATCGAATCTTCTGACCCACGAACATGGGATATAAGTCCATGTATGTAGATCCTGTTTCATTTCTTGTAGTAAGGTTTGGTGGTTTTCATTGAATGGTCTTTAGTTTTGTAAGGTTTATCCATAGGCATTTCAGCTTCTGTGTGGCTATTGTGAATAGTATTATTTCCTTGATATCTTTTTCTGTATTACAGGAATCCAATTTATTTCTGCTTGTTAATCTTGTCTCCTGTTAGTCTACTAAACTCTACTATTTCCAGAAACCCTATTCTTAATACAGAAAATGATATTGTCTGCAAATGACTTTTTTATATGAAATTATGCACCCTTCATATATTGCCATTATCTTATGGTATTGGCAAAGGAATCCATGGTGAATCGGGGACATCCTTGTTGGGTTCCCTTATTCTGTGAAAATGTTTTCAGGTTTTCTCCATTGAGTGTAATACTGGCTGTTATGTTTTCATATATGACTTCTATTAGATTGAGGATTGACCATTTTAATTTTATCTTCTTAAGAGTTTTAATTAAGAGTTTCATTAGAGTTTTCATTAAGAGTTTCATTAGTGGAGTCCCGGTGGCATAGTGGTTGTGCACAGGACTGCGGCCCACTGGGTTGAAGGTTGAAATCCAGCAGCAAGACTGGACCTCCTACTCCCGCCCTCCCCCGCCCCCCCCCCCCAAAAAAAGAGTTTTTGTCAGCAATGCATGCTGGATATTAGCAAATGCTTTTTCAGAATCGATTGATATGATCCTATGATTTTTGTTGATGTGGTGGATTACATTAATTGTTTTTCAAATGTTAAATCATCTGCATCTTTGATATGGATTCCACTTGGTGATAATGTATTATTATTTTTGATATGTTGTTGGATTCTATTGGCCAAGATTCTGTGAGCATTTTTCATCTATATTCATGAGAGACATTGATCTATAATTCTCTATCCTTTGAGGTCTTTGTCTGGTTATGGTATCAGATTATCAGGTTATCAGGCTTCATAGAAGGAATGAGGGACATAGTTTTCCCTTTCTATCTTCTGGGATAGTTTGTATAGGATTGGTTTTACCTCTTCTCTGAATATTTGGTAGAATTCTCCTGTGAAGCCATCTGGATTGGGTTTTTTTTCCTTTAGGTGTTTCTGGATTATTTTATCGCTTTCTTCTTTTTATCTGGGTGTACTGAGATTGGCAATGTCCATCTATGTCAATTTGGGGAGAGATTGATTCTCCATGTATTTTTCCATGTGTTCCAAAGTTCTGACTTTGTTGGAAGACAGTATTTTATAGTACTACATGATCAATCTTTAATTAATAGGCTCTGTTATTTAAATTCTCCTGTTTCTCCCTTAATTCTATAAATTGACATCTGTCCTTCTCTTCCTTTGTTAATCTTTCTAGCTTCTTAGAAAGAATTTATTTTAATAAGTCATTTTATTTAGGGCCTTTACTACTCTTATAGCAATCCATATGTCAGCTGTATAAAGCATGTAAATACATAGGTTGCCATCATAATTTCAAAATATTTTCTTTCTCTTAAGCTCTCCTCTTTTCCCTTCCACCCCAACCTCCCAACTTCAAAGACCTTTGATAAATTTTAATGATTAATTTTGAAGAATTTAAAGAAAGCTTGAGAATTATGTGGGATTTTGTGAAGCAAAACAAAGTTCAAATATTGGGAATCCTGTAACTGGAAGAAATAGATAAGCTTACAGCTAAGATATCAAGGAAATTATTGGAAGATCATTTCCCCTATTTCACATAGAAGGATACAATAACCATACAGGAAACAGACAGAATACCAATTAGATTAACAGCCTCCCAAACACATCAAAACATATAATAGTAAAGCTATATAATTTCAAAGAAAAGAAGAGAATCATGAGAACAACTAGGGAACAACAGCAGTTACATATAAAAGTAAACATATATGTTTAGTCTCAGACCTCTCCACTAAGATCATGCAAGTAAGAAAATATTAGACCACCATATCCCAAAATTTAAAGACAAAAGTGCAAGCCAAGTTTTATCCTGCAAAGTAATCCATCAATTTTGAAGGAGAAATAAAATTTTTCTCAAATAAGGAAACACTTAGAGAATCCATAAGAACAAAACTGACATTGCAAAGATTTCACTAGAGTTATTTATGAACAGAAAATCAACAACTGCTGTATAAAACATGAGACCACCACAGAATGTAAGGCCAACCAGAAACCAACACACAAAACAGTAGTCAAAAAACATATCGGACAAAGAATGAAGGGTAGACTCATATGCACACCACCATATAAAATGTGAAGATGGAAAAATAACAAGCATAAATTATAAGAGATGATAGCATCTAGTATACATTTACATTAAATTACAGTGAATGTTTATGGTCTAATGCACCTATTAAAAGACATAGAGTTGCAGATTGAATTAGACAGCAAACTATATCAGTCTGCTACCTTCAAAAGACACATTTCAATCTCACAGTCAAAAATAGACTGAGTCAAAGGATTGTGAATAATTTACCAAGTTAATGACAATTTTTAAAAAAGCAAGTGTCACAGTATCAATTTCTGGCAAAATTTACCTCAAGATATATGATATAACAAGAGCTAAGAATGGACATTATATAATGCTCAAGTGATCAATAGCCAAGAATCCATAAATGTAATAAGAATATGTGTTTTCAATGAAAAAGGCTTGAAATTCATCAACAAAGTCTTCAAAGATGAAAAGAAAAGTTACCAGATCAAAACTTACAGCAGGTAATATCAATATACCACTCTCAAAGAAAGATAAATCAACAAACAAGTAACTCAATTAGGAAGTCAAAAAGCTGAAAACACAATTAAACAACTTGATCACCTAGACATTTTCAGAGCTCTCCAACCAATAGCAAAACAAACAAAAACAGATTCTAAAACAATGCACATGGTATAGATTCAAAAATAGACCACATGCTTGGAAAGAAGGCAAGCTTGAAATAATATGAACACAAAGAGATGCTTTCAAACCATCATTTCTGACCACAACATCATAACGCTGGAAGCCAATAATAGAAAGAACAGCAACAACAGCAAAAACAAAGAAAAACACTTGGAGTCTCAATAACACACTTCACAAAAAAGAAGGGGTAATAGCTCAAATTATAGAGGAAATTAAGAAGTTCCTGGAAACAAATGAGAATCACAATACATTGCACCAAAACCTTTTTGATGCAGCAAAGGCAGTTATGAGAGGTCAATTTATTGCAATAAATACACACATGAAACAGAGGAGAGAGTTATGCTCGGCAACTTCACATGACACCTCCTACAATTAGAACAGAGTCAACAGGATTATCCTTCCAGCGGCAAAAGAAAACAAATGATACAAATTAGAGCAGCGATGCGTGAAAGAGAAAACTGAAGAACAAAAGAAAAAAATCAAAGTAAAAAGTTGGTTCTTTGAAAGGATCAACAATCAAACTGCACTACAAAGGACAGCACATATGAGAAAACTAAGAGAGAGAGAAAGAGAGAATGAATGAGAATTACAAGCTGGCCCACCAAGTCTCTGGGGTGACATTCCTGCTAGGATTAGCCTATACAGAGAAGACCATAGGCCTGGCCCTACCATGGCACAGGATGTCCCGCACTGACCATCAGGGTTAAAGGGGACAGTCCTGGAGACACAGGGTGGGAAGTTTGCCTGCTCTGATGTGCTCCACATTGGAACAAAACGTGAAGGAAGCATAGTGTAGCAGCAAGGGGAGTAAAACAATGAAGCAATCAAAGGAATCCCATCTTGGCACTCCCCCAGATCATATTGGAAAGCATTCAGAAGTGTCAGCCCACAGACCTAGAACTATGAATAGTGTTGTTTGTGTTTTTGTTTTGTTTTGCTTTGTTTTCTTTCTCTTTTTCCTTTTTTTCTTTGTTGTTTCTTTTTCTCATGTCTATCCAATTAGGATAGGCAGGATAACTGATTTCTTCAGATCTTGCCGTCATCATTTTCTAAACAATTACTTTATATTTGATATCTTGCTACCAGCTCCTCTTCCCATCTCTACCCCTTTGTGAACGCTTGATAAATCTTAAGTTTTTCCATATTTTACACTGACCACTGTCACCCTTCACTCACATTTCTGATGTTCATTCTCCTTAGGGGCAGGAGGTCAGGGTGGGTTATGTGTCAATTATTGCAATCCTCCCTTCCTCCCTTCCTCCCTTCTACATTCCTGGTATCATTACTTCCATTTCTATTCTTGAAGGGTTTTTATGTGTCATGAACTTGAGTCTATATCAGTGTACATGCTCCAGTCTAGTGAGGACTGAAAGATAGAACTTGGGTCATGATAGTGAGGGGTGAGGAAGAATCAGAGAATTAGAGGAATATTGTGTTTTTAATTGGTGACATACTGCACACTGGTTGACACATCACTTCCTTGTTACCCTTCTGTGAGAGAATGACCTAGTGTATGCAGATGGATTTGGAATTGGCTCCCACCCACCTTGTTTTCAAAATATGTTTTTTTTTGCTTTGAGTCTTCTGAAGCATATTACCCAATCCCATTGATACCTCATGACAGCACCTGGTGTGCTTCTTCCATGTGCATTTGTGGCTTCCATGCTAAATAGCTGTTTGTTTAACTTCAAACCTTTAAGACTCAAGATGCTATATATTTAGATGGCTTAGCACCATCAGCACATTTGCTCATGCACCCATTCTGCATTCAGCAATGAAGTCAGGAGGGTGAGCATCACAGTTTGTTAAAACAAAGTGTAACTGGGTTGAGGCAGGACTTGAGATTGGGCCCATAGTTTTTATACTTATTATCATGAAAATATATGTTTATAAGCGAGTATCTCTTTTTTATGAATTAATATATTAAAAATGTACACACCTATGTTTACGCCTCTATCCATGGTTTGGTTACTTAGTTCTTTCCTCTGTTTCCTGTCCTACAATCACACTTGCCAATTTTCTGCCTCTTAGTAATTCCTCTCAGCTAGATTGCTCTTGCTCCAACATCCACAAAATCTCTAGATCCTCCTCATTGTTAATTTTAATTCCCCAGTTGTTCCCCGTCTCTGGCTCTGTTTGCTAACCACCCTCTTCCCCCACTTCTTACTCACACCAAGTCCCTCCAAAACCAATAGTCCCATTGCTTTCACTCTATGCTTGCTTCCCATGCCTATTTTATATAGGTAGGCAAAACAGCAGTAACAGAGACAAAAGAAAAAAGAAAGCAAAAATAAAAAGATTGAATAAAATAGGGGGAAAAGCAATTAACAGAAAAAGCACACATAATTCCAGGTCTGTCTGCTGATCTCCATGACTATCTCCCCACTGGTCCTGGGGTATTCTGGGAATTGCCCCTCCTAGGCTGAAGTCTATTTTGTGGCTCCTCAAGGGCTTTATGACATGGCTTTACTCCCATTGTTATGATATGTTTCTTTCTTGGTTTGCCTGTGTATGTGTGTGTATGTGTAGTATCAGACTGGACTCGCTTCCCGCCTTGTGTCCCCAGTATTGTCCTCTGTCACATTATGCGCCAGGGAGGGGACATTATGTCTCAAATTCAGCAGTTTTTTCCAGGGATGTAATCCTCAGGGCTTAGTGTGCCAGTTTTAGATCTCTCATTTTCCTTCTTGGTTTGATTCCAGGTATGCATGGGAGGCCTCCTCAACTTGTAGGTTTGGTGTGATCCTCTGTAGCACACACCTCTAGGGAGGAAATCAGTTTGGGACTACATCAGGAGCCTACCCTGTGGATCTCTCTGTTCAAGAGTTGTTCCAAGTGTTTAAGATGTCCTTAAGGTTTGGTGTGCCCTGATGGGGTCTGCATTCCATTCCCATTTCTATGAAGACATAAACAATACTCTCCCCCCTGGGTGGATTTGTGCCCTGCTCTTACAGTGTCCTTGCTGTCACCCTTTTTTTTCCCTTTTCCTCCCACTTCTTCATTTTTGCCTTCATATAAAGGCACACACATTTTTGGGTTTGGCCTGTCACCCACCAGATTGTGTGTACCACAACTCATATAGTTTGGGATAAGTGACTTTTCCTCTATACCTCCTCTGTTGATTATACTAACCTCAGTGCACTCATGTTGTACTTGCTCTTTTGTGATTGGCTAACTTCACTTAGTATAATTTCCTCCAACACTTTCTATGAGATGATATGTTTCATGAGATCATTAGTGTTTTTTAGTGTTGCACAGTCCATTTTGTATATGTGCCACAGTTTTCTAATCTACTCATCTATCAATGGAAATTAAGTTGTTTCAGATTCTTTGCGATTGTGAATTGTGCCACAATAAACATTGGAGCACAGATAACTGGCCCCAGTGTATTTCTTACCTCTTGGAATTCGCCCAGTACTGTGATTGCTAAATTGTAATGTATCTCAAGATCTCTCTCTACCTGAACACCAGCAGTGGAGGAGTGTTTCTATCTCATCACACTTCCTCCAACATTTGCTGCTCTCTGATTTTCTGATTTGGGCTATGCTCAAGGGTGTTAAGTGGTATCTCATGTTTGTTTTAATTTTAACTTGTCTGATGGTTAAAGGTCAGAAGCATTTTCTCATATGTTTACTGGACATTTGGGTCTCTTCCTTAGTGAAAATTATTTTGTCTTTTGTCATTTATTAGGGGTGTAACAGTTTTCATCATTTTGGCAGGCTAGAAGGGTATTGCAGATTTCATGAGTAAGCCCTTCGTTGGTTTTTCTATTGCTAAAAATCCTCTCCCAATCTGTGGGTTCTCATTATTCTTTTGGTGAAGTCTTTGAATGCACACAAGTGTTTTCTCCCTAAAATACCCCACCTTTTGATTTCAGATTCACCTGTGTGTGTAATTTTCGCTATTAGAGTTAGCAAGTGTTTCACACATGTGTGAAAGTTCTTAGGTGTGTTTCAATTCCTTCATTGATGGTCTTGATCATTTGGGGTTTTACCACCAGGTCTGTGATCCACTTTGAGTTTGTTCTTGTGCATGGGAAAAGATAAAGGCCTTGTTTCATTTTCCTACAGGTGGATATACATTGTTTCCAACATTACTTGTTAAAGAGGATCCACCACTTCCCACTTAATGCTTTGGGGACTCTTGTCAAAAATCATAGTCTACAAGCTGATGGATGTTGGTCTGACCACTATGGATATATAGTAGTTGATGAAGTCAGGTAAAGACAGCCCTCCAAATTTGTACTTCTTGAGGAGTTCTCTGCTAATTCTGGACTTATTCCTTCTCCACATTAAATTTGTGGTTAATTTTTCCAATTCTTTTCCTTTTTTTTGGGGGGGGGGCATCACTACCCTCTGGTGGTGGTCATGGGAACTACCCAACCTTGCTGCTGCTGGATTTGAACTGCCAAGATAGTAGGCCGCAGTCCCGCACTCAATCACTATGCCACCGGGGCTCAGCCCTAGTTTTTCCAATTCTTTGAAGAAGATTGTTGGTATTTGAATCAGGAGAGTATTGAACTTATATTAAACTTCAGTAAGATTGAAATTTTTACTATATTGAGTCTTCTGATCCACTAGAATGGGATATTCTTCCATTTGTTTTTGGTTTCCTAAGTATTAGGATTCTGTAGTTTTCCTTGCATAAGTTTTTGACTTTAATGTGCTTATTTATTTTGGGATATATATATATATATATATTTATGAATATATAGATATTCATAGATATTTCAATTTGTCCTTGGCTATTGTAAAGGATATTGCCTTCTTGATATTCTCTTCCAAGGTCTGGTGTGGTGTACATAACTTAACAAAAGAGTTGTACTTGTTGATTTATTATCCTGCCAGTCTTTCATGTTCCTCTATGCTTCTCGTACTCCTTGTGTGGAGCTTTTGGGATATTCCATGTATAGAATTATATCATCTGAAAATAGCAATAGTTTTACTTCTTCCTTTCATATATGGATATCTTTAAAGTCCTGCCACTGTTTTGTTTTGTTAGCTAGGACCTCCAGGATAATGTTGAGTAGAAGGGAGGACAAGGGGCATCTTTGTCTGGTTCCTTTTTTTCAGTAGGATTCTTTCATCTTTTCTCCATTGAATATGATGTTGGCTGTTGGCTTTTCATAGAGCTTTTATTAACTTGAGGAGTTTTCACTCCATTCCTATCTTCTAGTGTTTCTTAAATAGGAATGGGTGTTGCATGTTGTCAAATGTTTTTTTTTCTCCTCAGATTGATATCATCATGGGGTTCTTATCCTTTTTCTTATCGATGTGGCAAATAATGATGGTGGACTTTCAAATGTTGAACCATCCCTGAATCCCTGGAATTAATCCAAACTAATCATTATGGATGATATATTTTTTATATGTTTATATTCTGTTGGTCAATATTTTATCAATGATTTTTGCATCTATATTCATTAGAGATATCAGTCTGTTGCTCTCTATTCCTGTGGAATCCTTCTCCTTTTGACGTATTGAAGTTATACTACTTTCATTTAATGAGTTTGGGAGTTTGTTTTCTTTATATATGCTATGGAGGATTGGTATCAATGCTTCCCTGAAAGCTTGGTAGAATTTTCCTGTGAGGCTGTTTGGTTTTGGAGATTTTTTCATTGCAAGTATCTAAGTATATCCATTTCTTCTTTCACTATAGGTCTGTTTAGTTTCTTGACCTCTTTCTGGGGTAATCTAGGAAGGAACTGTTTTCCCATGTATTTGTCCCTGTCTTCCATGATTTTAATTTATTAGAATACATACTTTCATAATAATTTGTGATTATCTTTTTAGACTCCTTTGCATCTGTTGAAATTTCCTGGGATTCCTCTTTCATGTTGACGATTGATGTTTTCTCCTCTTCTCCTTGGTTTGGTTGGCCAGTATCCTTTAATTCTGTTGATCTTTTCAAAGAACCAGAGTTTTACTGAATGAAGTGATTTTTGTGTGCTGTTCTCTTGTGCTCCAGTCATTTAACTCTGTGTTGATTTTTTTTTCTTTTGCTATTGGAGAGCCTGTTCTGTTGACTCTATTCTAAATTCTGGGGGCTTGGAGATAAAATACCAGTCATAATTCTCTCTTTCTTTTTCATACATGCATTAACCAAACTTCCTCTGATAACTACTTTTGCTATATCCATAAATTGTGGAACATTATATTCTCTTTCTCATTAGTGTCTAGAAAGTTTCTAATTTCTTCTCTAATCTCTCGGGGTACCCATTGATATCGAAGAAGAGCATTATTCTTGCTCCAATTGTTTGCCCTTGTTTTCCTGATTGCCCTTTTGTTGATCTCCAGCTTTATGACTTGGTGGTTCTTGGCAGACATCTGAGTACTCTCTGTGTGTTTGAATTTATCAGATGCATCTTTTTTCCAACATATGTTCAGTTTTTGAAAAGGAGTCATGTTCACTTGAAAAGAATATGACATTTTTTTTTTTTTGCATTTGGATAGAGGGCCATAAATGTCTATCAGGTCAAGTTTCCAAATTGTAGTGAAGAGCTCTGTAGCCTTCTTGCTACACTCCTTTCACAGTGATCTACATATTAAAGTCATGTACTATGACTGCTGAATCTGTGATTTCTTTTAAAGAGTTTGTTTGACTAATTTCATGTGACCCTTGTTAAGCATATATGTATATACACACACATATATATTTATCATGCTCACTTTTTCCAGTCTACTGATCCTTTGAGCATTATATAGTGCCTGTCCTTGTCACTTGTTATCAGAAGTGACCAGCCTCTGATATACTCACAGCAAGGGTTCAACAGGCAGCTGTGCAGTAATAGTTATTATTTATTACAATCACGATATAGAGCTCATGAGAGAGAAAGAGAAAGGAACAATAGGAGTCAGACATATATCGTATACAGTTTTCCTTTTCCCTCTGGTTATCTTGTTTAAATGTATTTCTCATTTGCTGACATCTACTTGATTGACCTGGAGATAGCTGGTATGATTCTGCATCTCTTCTAGTTTGTTGGTGAGGTCCATTATCTTGGGGTTTGCTTTGGTTACTCCATCTTTTGGCATGTGAACTTCACCACATACCACATTTCCCTTTGGTGTGTGGACTTCACCTCTCTATCATGGACTTCATCCCCTCTATCTTGAACTTACTTTTCTCTGTCATTGTGTTCTTATGCTGTGTTTCTTCCCTCATATCCCGTTTTACTCCCAGGAGCATTCTGAAGATATTTTTATGTGGCAGATGAAGGTCTGTTTCTTTCCCTCCTATCCTGTATTACTCCCAGGAGCATCCTGAAGATTTTTTTTTTTGGGGGGGGGGAGACGGCATCGCATTCTGAAGATTTTGTTATGTGGCTGATGAAGGTCTGTTTCTTCTATGAATGTCATTAAGGTTACAACTCCCTCTGTTGTTATATTTTATTTTTCTTGATCTCTTATTGAGGATGTTGAGGTATGTTGCTGTCTGTGTGTCATTTTGGAGGAACTCAGTGCTATTATTCTGGGAGACCAAGAGTTCCTGAATTCTTAATCTGTGTTAATGGTAGAAGTGGTTTTAAGGACAACCTGTGACTTGCCATGGTGGTGTACTGCTATATAGGTGAGGTACCACAGTGACTCAGTGGCCAATGGCAGCAGGGAGGCAGCAATTATGTCACAGGTTTGTGTTGGGGCAGTCCTGCAATGCAGTTAAAGGCTTTGTCTGGATGCTTTGGCCATGATTTGCAGTTGTTTAAAGACTCTCTGTGGAGCTGAAAACTGGTAGAACCAGTTTCTTTCTTTTTTTTTTTTTTTTTTTGCTTGGATTGTGGCCATCAGAACCTGTTGGCTTTTACTGTTTTGTTATATAAACATCTTAGTGTGTGCTCTGGGTATTATAGCTCTGCCTGTCTTGTTAATTTAATACTATGTTAATGGCCAGGTTTCTGGGTGGTTATATTCAAAGTTACTCAAAGGAACACAGACTGGAGTTGAAAGCTTAATTCTATATTTATTTTTATAATTGACTTTTTGGGTACCCTGGTATCAGGCTGGGCTGTCCTGAACCCCAGGGAAGGGGGAACAAATTTGTTGAGTGAGTTTGGGGACACTGGATCAGAATTCTTCCTGTCCTGTGCTTCTCTGTCACTCCTGCCTCTCTCCTGCAAATCTCTACAAGTTGTGCTTTGCGAACATGTGTTCTGTCACAGGTAAATATACCAGGGGCTCTTCATTCACAGCAAAATAGTGTCTAATTATACCCATGCTGGCATGCTCTTGGAGATAGGGAGAGAGAAAGGGAATGGCTGATGTATCACTCTGTTCCTTCCTGGGAAGGAGAGGTGCAAAGGAGAGGGGAGAATGGAAGAGTGGGAACTCCAGAGTGATTTTTTTCTAGTAATTCTTGGAGGATATCTGAAAGTCTTTGATTGTGACAACCTTTACTACATGAGCTGGATCTCAGATCTTCGTCAAAGGAAGGGGTGAAAGACCTGATGGGGGATTAATAGAGTCTGTGGGTAGATGCAGGGAACATAGTGCATTTCAGTGGATTCTCAAATTGCTCTATGGGCAGATATCTCAGGGGGATATCTAAGACAAATTCTAGTACACTGAATGTATTTTTAGCACCCATCCTCACATTATTGGCCTCATATATCTTTTTTTTTTTTTTTTTGGTTTAATGACAGGGACCCCAGGCAGGTAATTCTACCTGGACACCATCTTGATCAGAAGGTATATGACTTTTTAAAGTAGGAGAACAATCTTTAATGAAGAAGTTACCTTTAGTGCAAATATATGTTACAAAATAAAATTCCATACTCTATATGCATCAGAAAAGATCACAGAAGAGGCCATTAAAAAGGTTATACCCATGGGGCTGAGCCTCAGTGGCATAGTGGTTGAGTGCAGGACTGCGGCCCATTGGCTTGGTGGTTCAAATCCAGCAGCAGCCTTCTGGGACCAAGGCTGGGTGGCTCCCATGACCACTAGAGGGCAGCGATGCCCCCCTCCAAAAGTAGTAAATAAAAATTTTTTAAAAAGGTAATACCCTTCACAATAGCCAAGCACAAATTGAAATATTTAGGAATATACTTGACTTAAAAAAAAAGATTTTTTTGAGGAAAGCTACAGAACACTATTACAAGAGACCTCAACAACTGGAAGAATATTCCATACTCATGGATTGGAGGACTCAATATAGTAAAGATGTCAGTTCTGTCCAAGGCACTATATAGATTTAATGTTCCCCCATATGAATACCATCATCCTTCTTCAAAAGATTGGAAAAACTGATTACCAACTATGTATGTGGAGAGAAGAAGCCCAGAAATTGCAGAAAACTCCTCATGAAGAAGGACAAAGTTGGAGGACTTACTCTACCTGACTTTAGTATATATTTTGCAGCAACATTGGACAAAACAGTATGATACTGGTATGACAACATATATTCAAACAATTGGAAAAGAGCTGAACACCCAGAAACAAAATATCAGAATACAGACCACTGATTTTTGATAAAGGCCCCAAAAACATCAAATGGGAGGTAGATGTCCTCTTTTATAAGTGATTCTGCAAAAAAAAAAAAAAAAAGAGAGAGAGAGAGATATTCTTTGTTACTAATGGGGAATGAAGGGTGGGGACACAAAGCCCATGTGTAGGCAATTGGCCAGGAGGGTCTCAGGGAGCTGACTAGCCACTAATATGAAACATATATCATTCCTTTAGTTCCCAAGTGCTTACCCTCACCTCTCCCCATCATGATCCCAATTCTACCTTACAAATTTGACTGGACCTGAGAATGTACACTGGTACAGATAGGAATTGGAAACATGGAAATCCAGGACAGAAGAACCTCTCAGGAGAAATGGTGATTAGGGTAACATTGGAAGGGTGGTGGGAAGGTGGGGTAGGAAGGAGGAATGGATTAAAAGGATCTACATATTGCCACCTCCTTGGGGGAACGACAACAGAGAAGTTGGTGAAGGGAGATGTTGGATGGGATAAGATATGACAAAATAACAATAATTTATAGACTATCAAGGTTTCATGGGGGAGGATTCAGTGGAGAGGGAGGGGAAAATGAGAAGCGGATACCTGGTTTTCAAGTAGAAAGCATGTGTTTTGAGAATGATGAGGGAATCAAATATACAAATGTACTTGACATCATGGATGTGTGTGTAGATTGTGATAAATGTTGTGAGAAACCCAATAAAGTGATTTAATAATTAAAAAATACATTCTTTACTTTCAGAATAGCACACACATTCTTTTTGACCAGTTTACTAATAAATTACCATTATTTCTTAATTTAATATAATGGATATCTACCTGCAGAAAAATGAAGCAAGATGCTTACCTCACTACTTGCAGAAGAATAAATTTAAGGTTGATCACAGACTATGAAATAAAATCTCAAATTATTTGGACTATTATTGAGGGAATTGGATCAAAGGAACAAAGAGATAAGCACCAGAAATAAAAATATCAGCATACAGATCACTTATTTTTGATAAAGGTCCCCTAAATAAAGATATTTATTGTTTATTAAAATATTTATTTATTATATTTATTAAAATCTACAATACTTTGCAAGCTTACAATAAGAAAAAATCTAACTGCCCACTAAGGGGATTGGCAAGGACTGAACAGAAGTTTCATAAAGGCAGAAATCTGAATTGCAAAAAAAACATGAGAAAATGTTCCTGATCATTAACCATTAAAGTAATGTAAGTTAAAACAACTTTGAGATACCAGCTAACACCCTCAAAATTAGCACAATTCAAAAAACCAGAAAATGACAAGTGTTGGAAGAGCTTTGGGGAGATAGGAACTCTCAGCTACTGTTGGTGGACCTGTAGACATGTGCAGCCATTATGGAAATTGATGTGACAGCATCTAAGGTCAATGGAAATAAGCTCCTATATAACCTGGCAATCCCTCTACAGAACATATATCCAGAAGATGCAACAAGCAAACCATGGCCAAGCATATGTCCTCCAACGTTCAGCGGGACACAGTTCACAATTGCAAGGATTTGGAAACAACCCAAATTTTGATTAACAGATGAATAGATTAAAAACCTGGGGTACATACATACAATGGAGTACCCCACATCCCTCACAGTGATTAATGAAGTGATTAATGCATGAAGCACATTGCCACATGGGAAGAACTCACGGAAATCATGCTAATGAAGTAAGTCAAGCAAAAAAGGACAAGTACAACATGGGCCCAATGAGATAAGCCTAAACAAACAAACAAACAAACAGGGCATATGGAGGAAACTACTATATACATACATCCCTGGGCTGATATCCAGGAATTGCAGCAGGGGCCAAACCCAATCCATGAATACATTGGGAAGTCAACTAATAAGGGGGGAAAGAAAGAGAAAAAAAATAGACATAGGAGGAGGGCACTAGCCCATGCAAGGGGAAAGGGAAAGAGACAAGGCTTCAACCTAATGCACCAAGACATGAATACAACATATAAGCATGTACCAAGGAACCCGTAGAGTGGTCCGCATGGCTGGTTTCAATCCCAAGTATGTGGGAATTGTATGCATATAGAATGCACTTCAGAGGACAGCACTAGGACTATAGCTGAGGGAGAGGGTCACATCTGATTAGAGCACATAGTAGAACCAAAGAGGGATGGAGATGGAGGGAAGGATCCCGGCCATGAAGTCCTGAGGATGGCATTCCTGCTGGAGCAGACAATGCACAGAGAGGACATAGGGCCAGCTCTACCACGTGATATCTTCCCTCACTAAACCATAGTGCTATTGGGGACTATACTGGAGAACTGTGCACAGTATGACCCCAGCACACTACGATGAAACACTAAGGGCATGCAACAGAGAAGCAAAGGGGAAAAAAGTGATGAAATCCATAGGGAATACCAAAAATATACTTTGTAGACAGTGTGGCACCTCATCAGACTTGACTGGAAAACACTGATAAAGGTCAACAAATAAATATTGAAGTATTTATAAGCCTTTCCGTTTCTGTCAGTGGTTTTAATTGTTGTTGTTGTTGTTTTTTGTGGCTATTGTCTATTGGTCTTGACTTCCTTTATTGCTTCATTTGGCTTAGCAAGGTTTTTGCACTCATTAATTTAGCTTCATATCTATCTAGATAAGATAGGTGGTGAAAATAATTCAGAGATGAAGATCAATGGGTCTGGGAATATATGGGAGAAGAGGAGGTAGGAGAAAGGAAGAACCAACGCAGGGACAAAGGAGCAATAATTGAACTAAAATCAATGGACAAAAGGGCTTAGGATGCCTAGTGGGGCTTAATCAAGGGCAATGTAGCAGGGAGGAGTGAATAAACCCAAATGTAGGGCAAACATGATGTTGGAACAAGAGGAAAGTAAAAAATTAAAAAAAAAAATGAAATAGAAGAAAGAACCAAGAGGCAGAGGATACATATAGAGCTCTAAATACAGGTATGTACATATATAAATATATACATAACTGGAGGGGAATAGAAATGTGCAATCATATCTATATGTCAAGAATTAAGGTGGCAAATGGACATTGGGTTTTGATTCAAGTACTGCCTCAGCACTAATACTCTTTTTTCCTAACAATCAAAGAACTAAAAATCATATCATTACAAAAGAGGGGGAGTACATATTGGGGACTCAAAACCCATATATAGGTAACAGGACATCTCCTTACAGAAAGGAACTTTCCTCTGGTTCTTCAATGCTTCCTCCCCTCCACTATCATGATCCCAATTCTACGTTACAAATCTGTTAAATCAGAGGATGAACACAAGTACAGACAGGAACCAGAAACATGGGAAATCCAGGACAGATGATTCCTTCAGGACCAGTAGTGAGAGTGGTGATGCCAGGATGGTGCAGGAAAGATGAGGTAGAAAGGGGAATCTGATTATAAGGTTCTGTCTTATAATAGCCTTCTCATTAGGGGTACAATCAACAGGAAAGTGGTGTAGATAGACAAAATACAGTGTAAGATATGACAAAATAATAATAATTTATAAATCATCAAGGTTCATGAGGGTGGGGGGACATGGGAGGGAGGGAAAAATGAGGAACTGATACCAAGGGCTTAAGTTGAAAGCAAATGCTTTGAGAATGATGAGGGCAGTAAATGTACAAATGTGCTTGACATACATTGGATGGATGCATGGATTGTGATGAGGTGTATGAGGTCCCAATAAAATTATATATATATATATATATATATAATTATATGTGTGTGTGTGTGTGTGTATAATGTGGTGAAGAAAGCTGGTGCCCAGCTATTGAAAGATATAACACCTGGGTTCATAAAGACTTGAAGATAAACAAGCAGTCATCTAGCTGAGAGCAATCAAGACCACATGGAAGAAGGATACGAGCTTCTGTGACCATAAGGTATCAATGGAATCAGGTACCAGGCATCTAAGACCCAGAACATAATCATACCAAGGTGAATGGGGAAGGGGGGCATGGAGTAGAGACACACATGATGCTAATCTGTAGAAAATTGGGCATCCCCCTAAAGAGGGGCCACAGGAAATAAATGAGCCAATCAGGGTGCAGTACAGCACCTATGGAACACATAACTTTCCTCCAGTTCTTTGGTATTTCCTCCCCCCCACTATCATGTCCTCAATTCTACCTTACAGATCTGATTAGACCAGAGCATGCACATTGCTACAAATAAGAGCCTGAAACACAGGGAATCCAGGATAGATAAATGCCTCGGGGCCAAAAATGAGAGTAGAAATATGAGAAGGATTAGTGGAGAGTGGGGGGAAGAAAGGGGGATTCAATCACAAAGTAACTCCCTCTTAGGGGGATAAACAATGAAAGTATGGGTGAGAGGTGATGGAGTACTATGTAAGATAAAAAAGTCTATTACTTATCAAGCATTCGTGAGGGAGGGCAGGCAGTGGAGGAATGGGGAAGAAATAGAGAGCTAATATCAGGGTCTCAAGTGGGAAGAGACTGTTTTGAAAATGATGATGGTAGCATTTGTGCAAATGAGTTTGACACACTGAATGAATGTATGGATTGTGATAAGAAATATAAGAGCCCTCAATAAAAGTTTAGGGTTTTAAAAACAAATGCAAAAAAACTGATTACTAAAAGAAAATGTGCTGAAATTAATGTGGTGATGATTGTACAACTCCTCTTAATATGATTGCATAGTAAAATTGCATGATATGTGGATTAAATGCCAATAAACTCTGTTCAAAAGTCTATGGGTATTCTAAGAGTAAAAGTTACTGAAATAAAATATATGAGAAGGACTAACTGAACATTTTAATGAGAAAATAATGAGAAACTGCAAATATGAAGACAATTACATTGCAACGATTTTTGTCTGAGATATATAAAATAAAAACAATAAAAATGCAAACATTCTCAGTAGTCTGTATGACACCAGCAAGCATTCTAGCATATGGATAATGGAAGTGTAAATTAAATTGGGGATACCTTAAAACATAAAACCAGGAATTCCTCTGTGGCCCACTGGGACGGAGGTTCAATTCCAGTACTGTGGCTGAGCCTCCTACTCCCACCACCGGAGAGCAGTGATGCCCCCCCAAAAAAACAAAAAAAAATTGGGGACCCACTTACAAGTACCTGGATATTTTGGTGAATTAAGAAAAGATAAGGACAATACATGTGTTATATTATACACAGAACTTCCATTTGGAAATAATAAACTTTATCCTTGATTTTATGTCTAATCTTAGCGAAGATGGCGAAAATGAAGACTTTCCTCATCACAGAAACCATCAGTTATTTCTTTTGTTTTTCCTTTGATATTGAAGAAAATATATATGAACAACCTTGTTGCATTGTCTAAGATGTCTTTCTTTTCTTTCCTCTTTTGTTTTTTTCTTTCTACCAGAAACAATATCACTACTTTGTGTGCAGTAGCATATTAATTGAAAGTCATAAATATATTTGGTTTAAATGCATATTCACAAACATTTAAATATATTCTTATTCATATACATATATTTATGTTTCCTTTATTTCCATTTTATATCTTTAAAAGATTTTTATTGTAAATTACATGAAGGTTTACAGTGCAGATCAGCAGTTTTATATCAAACAGTTCATATATATTTTCTTTCACTTAACATTCACCTTGTTTTGCTTTGTTCTTTCTTCCTCACTCTTTTGAACTTTTCTTTGTGTAAATGGTGCCATTTAGATCTGATGGCTTATTATTTTAAGGTGTGCCTACTTCACTAATGTTATTGTTCCTCTTAGAAACCTATGTATTGTTTAAATGAAAATTGTGTCTGTGGCAGTCATGTGCTTATGTTAATTTTATGATTGACATATAGGGGTGGAGTCTAGCCTGTTAATCTGGAGCTAGCCATTGAGTAGCCAATGAGGCCTCTATGTGGGCATGGCTTTCTCCTGAGACTTCTGGGAAATCTCGCGATATTTCCCTCATGAGGAGAAGAAGCTATCTTTCACAGTTGTTGGGAGTTAGTCTCAATGGCGATGAGTCACGGAAAAGACAAGATGGAGATGGCAGCGTCGGAGAAGCTGGAGGAGCCAGCTGAGAGACCTCACGGCTTTGCCCTGATAAAGCCAGACCTCTGAAACTGGAGCTGCATGTTGTCGATGGACCCTGAGCCCTGGAAGTGAGGAGCCATGGGGAGACCCCTTCCAGCACCAGAATTCTGCACCCACTGACCTGTGACGTTGTGAGTCAGAAGGAGACTTTGTAGACTGATTTCGGGCATATGGATGACTTTGTACTGGACTGAATTGGGATACTTCCTTAATGTCCTATTTCTCTTATATATAAACCTTTTCTTTATATCCATATGTGTGTCCTTGAATTTGATCCTCTAGTCTACCCGGACCAACACATTATGGTACCTCAGGAGTGGAGTACTAGAGGAACAAATCATAAGATGGAAAGCAGAAGCTTGTTTGACTTGAGCCTCATGGTATTGTTACTTCTTTGGCTAGACAGAAGTCAGATATGCCCTTGGAGTTTACTGAGTTATTTTCTGGAAACGATATGGGAAGTTAAAATTCTGATTACTTTGTTGGATGCTGTCTTTCCTTGTTCCAATATAAATTGAATACTGTTAATGTATATCTTGAGCTAAGGGGTAAAACCTACCTTTTAAATGTCTCAGCATCTGTCCTGCTAAAGGAGAATGGTTAAGAAAGTCAGAATGCCTGACCGAAAGTAGAGATCTGTTTTGATGCCTTGAGAGACCAATTCAATGTTTTTGTGTAAACAGTAGTTTAGATAAGGATATAGAAGAGTTTAATCAGTATTGACCTTGGCTATTTTAAGAATTAAGTTTGATTTCTGACTATGCTGTTTATACTGATTTCTTATGCCTGTTATTGTAAATATAAGGATGCATAGAAATGTTTATTGGGAAGTATGAAAAACATTTGCAAATTCAGTTACCTCAAGCCAACCATTAACCTCTAGAGGGTTTAGGACTTAGCATCAAAGACATGTCTAAAGAGATTAACCCCACCTTGACCTTAAACGGGGTTATGCCACACCTGGACAGACTTCTCTGAAGAAAGTAGCCCCACCCAGTCTTTCGGAGTACTCAGGATACTTGTAGTCTGAAAGAAGGTCAGACTGACGATAAAGAAGGATAGAG
This sequence comes from Nesogale talazaci, assembly GCA_004026705.1. Lineage (NCBI taxonomy): Eukaryota > Metazoa > Chordata > Mammalia > Afrosoricida > Tenrecidae > Nesogale > Nesogale talazaci. The sequence continues at coordinate 43,031 of PVJH01011404.1, forward strand.
TCTATTTCCTTGGAAAATCCTGAATAGTGATTGTCTTCAGAATCTGGAACCATAAAGATAACCCCTTTCTGGGACTGAATGCTAAAGGAAACCTGTGGCAGGCTGAAATGCTTGTTAGGTGACCACCCAGATTTACTACCTGTTGGTGAAATTAGGAGAAATGCAGCAATAGAGAGCCCGGTTGACTTTGGCCACTGACATACGGGGACTTGGTTCACAGGAAATAGAGGAGAGCAGCTTTACTGGTCTGAAGTTCATGACCTAGCATGAGAGAGCTAGACATGTTGAGAATTTGTTGAGACCTTGGTCTAAAGGAAGGTGACCAATGGCTACCCTGGTAGGCTAAGTGGAAAAGCCCCCATTGAGTTGGCCAGAACTCGACTAGAGGTAGAGATGCAATTTAAGTCTGTGAACTGGTGCATATTGTTGTTGACTTTATGGATGGCCTGTCCTGTTTTGACTTTGCTAATGGATACACACTTCATGAGTTTCCAACTGGAATGAAGATTCTTCACGTTGAAAGATATGAGTGTTTCCTCAGAGCACTGGGTTGGTATAAGTGAGCAATACAGAAATTACATACCCAAAATGGGGGAATAAAGGCACGAGGTGGTTGGCTTGCAAACTCTTATAGGTGGTGGAATATGTAGTCATAAGATTAGAGGATCAAGGTGTAGATATTTTGTAACTACAATTGTAAGGCACAGGATATCTTTTGTTTTGTTCCCTTATAGAAAGTTATTTTTAAATGATGGTGAGACATGTTGAATTGTATGCATTTTAGTTTTACTCTGTTAGGTATAAATATGATTTCATTGCTTATTTGAAGGTTACATGTGGTTATAGAGTTATGTGAAATTATAAAATTAACAAGGGGTGGTCTGTGGCAGTCATGTGCTTATGTTAATTTTATGATTGAAATGTAAGGGTGGAGTCTAGCCTTTTAATCTGGAGATAGCCATTGAGTAGCCAAGAGGCCTCTGTGTGAGCATGGCTTTCTCCTGGGACTTCTGAGAGATCTCGTGATATTTCCCTTGTGAAGATGACAAACGATCTTCCCCAGTTGATGGGAGTTAGTCTCAGAGGCGATGAGTCATGGAAAAGAAAAGATGGCAGCATCGGAGAAGCTGGAAGAGCAGCTGAATAGGCCACACGATTTTGCCCTGATGGATCCAGATCTCTGAAGCTGGAGTGGCATGCTGTTGATGGACCCTGAGTGCTGGAAGGGAGGAGCCATGGGGAGACCCTTGCTCATGCCAGAATTCTACACCCACTGACCTGTGACTTCGTGAGTCAGAAGGAGACTTTGTAGACTGATCTCAGGCATATGGGTTAATATCGGACTTAGACGGAATTAGGATGCCTTCTTAGTGTCATATTCCTTTTGTTTATAAACCCTTTCCTTATATCCATATGCGTGTCTATAAAATTTGTTCCTCTAGTCTACCTGGACTAACACAGTGTCATTGAAATGAGTCTATTTCAAGACCTCAAAGGTGACTAACGGTCATAGTTCTATTTATTATTATTTAATGAGTTGATGTTACTAGACTTTCCTCCAAGGAGAAGAAAAAAGCATACTTATCGCCATATCACATCGATTCTTACGGTAAAACTATAAGTGAATAAAATTTCTCCACAGGGTTCTCTTGGCTGTAATCTTTACAGAGGCTGATCTTAATCCATACCCCCACTGCATGCACTCAGTCAGACTGTAAGAAAATAGTCAAGAGAAAAGTGTTTTTGGCCACTTTTGTTTTTATCCATTAGCAATGCAAATTAATTAAGTTTTTCTTCCATCCAACATATTTTATTTTCAAAAAATTGATTAGCATTTATATTACCTCTTCAAAGATAAAATTACAGTAGAAAAGAAGGGCACATAGAATCACAATAATAGCAGGGCTTGCTGATTTTATTTATTATACACTAATTGATATGTCATATTTCTGTTTAGATCAATCTAAAACTATGCTGCTCTATTTGTACTCTTGAGCTACTCTGTAAGTGATAAGCCCTGTTGGAGAGAGAATGTTGATTGGTACAGTTGTGGTGGCTTGTGATTGCAGGCTGGACTGCTGAGTGCAAGGTCAGCAGTTCCAAACCACCTCTGAGAAAAGACCGAGCTTTCTAAACCTAAAAAAGTTAGTCTCTAAAGTCCGCTCCAGGTGGGGGGCGGGGCAGTTCTACTTTGTGCTGTGGGGTCACTAGGAGGTGGCCTGGATTCCATGTCAACGACGGTTGTGTTGAGATGCTATTCTGAAAGCACTGGCTGTAAAATGACATGATAAACGGAAAAGATGGGCAACGGTGTGTCCTCTCTGCAATACATTTCTCTAAGTCTCTCTATTTTTTTTTTTTTTTTTTTGTGGGCATCACTGCCTCCAGTGGTGTGGGCGCCACCCAGTGCCACTCCTGAGAGTGGCCGCTGGATCCGAACCGCGGCCGCTGGATCCGAACCACCAAGACCACGGCCCGCAGTCCTACACTCAACCACTTACGCCACCGGGGCTCAGCCTAAGACTCTATTTTTTAAACACTATCAGATTCCAGCTACTTTTTAAGCCATCATCTACATATTAAAAATATATAGCAAATTATTAAAAATAGACTAATGAGGGGATCTTCCCTATCTTTATTGATCTGATTTATTTGTGTTATGTTCAAGGGAAACTTATTTTAATTCTTGATATTTGGATCACACCATTTAAAATTTCTGTGTTTTAATGAAGAGAGTTTAATGAAGACAGTTTTCCTTTCATGAATCATTTAAATTGGAAAGAGAAGAAGAATTTAAAGGAGTTATGCTGCATATGTTGTACCTAAGTAGTTTTCTTATAAGTTTCAGAAACATATTACTATACAGTAAATGCCTTGACCTTTAATAATGTGTCCCATTATGTACCTAAAATATTATATGATAATTTTTATTACTGATAATGCATATACCAGCAGTCGAATTTGTTGTCTTTGGAATTTTATTACTAAAAAATTAAAGTTTAGGGAAAATAATTTTAGTTAAATAAGTCACATAGTAAAAGAGTTTTGATTTAAAAAGACATTTAAAATGTTTTCCTGGTTTTATATTTTCACCAATTTTCACAAAGTATATAATAATATACACCATTATCATAAGATAGTGAATAATTGAAGATTTGAATATAAACTTAATAATCTGATATCTAATTATCTATAATATTAAATAAACTCAGTTAAGGTAATACTACTATTGAATTTTGTACAGCTCAGTAAAAATGTTCAGATGACCTGCCATGCCATCGAGAGGAGTCCATGTTCTTCTGAATCTTGCTTTGTCTCTTCATACTTTGATGAAGAGTCTGGCAGCAGCAATGTTATATCAGCAGGAAAAGGTACAACTTATGGGAGTCATTCTACATCGATAGTAATTATACCCAGTAAAGTGCGTCAGAGAGTAGGCAGAGGGCACCCTCAAAATAAATAGAACTGGCATCTCTACTCTCCTTGCTGACCCTGAGGGGGTTTCTCGATCCCGGATTTCCTGTGTTGGGAGCTCTAGCTGTAGCAGTGTGTGTGCTCTGGACTAATCCAGTTTGTAAGGTAGAGTGGAGGTCATGAAAAGGAGAGTAGAGATACCAGGATGATTGCTGGAGGAAGAGGGGGGAAATGGGAGAATTGATCAAAAGGATCAAGCTATCATCCCCTCCCAGGGGATGAATAATGGAAAAGTGGGGGGAGGGCAATGCAGGACGATATAAGACATGGAGAAAATCTGTAACTTATCAAGGGTATACGATGGAGGGTGGGCAGTGGGGGGGGAGGAATGGGGAAGAAATGAGGAGTTAATATCAGGGGCTCAAGTGGGAAGAGAATTCTTTGAAAATAATGATGGCAGTGTATGTGCAATTGCTTGATACAATGGAGGAATATATGGATTGTGGTAAGAGATGTAAGCACCCCCAATAAAATGTTTAAAAAATAGCCCTGGAATTTTTTGTCTATGATAAAATTTATCTATGATAAATGACTTATGAGAAAGCTCTAATCACAGGGGAAACACACAGAACCGATTTTATTCAGACTATAAAGTTTTAAAAAAACCTAATAATTAAAAAACATAAAACCTAGGAAGAATTACATAATTCATACCAAAGTTAAAGAAGGATCTAAGTCATGTTTTACTTTCACAATGATTGTGAAGAGGAATGGGAGAGATTTTAATATCCTTTATATCTGTAATACTTTGAATCGAGTTTGAAAGTTGTAAAACCAAATGCTCACTGCTTTGAATTTGATTCCAACTCAGACAGGAGATTTTACATGCAAAGGTTAAATATAACAAACATCTGGATTATGTTAGTAGTGGTAAAACTAGATATGAGTAAACATATTTGAATAAAATTTGGAATTAGATATCACAAAATAAGATTTTGGAGTACCTGTAGAACAAACAAAATGAAACAATCAAGACTAATAGGCTGTGAAATTTGGTCAAACTTGTGACCTTACCTAAGATGAAGATTAGTAATGTCTATGGGAGGGGGGTAAAAATAAAAAATTCTATTTGAATTTTTGCTTGAAATTTCTATAGAAGTCTACATGGAGATATTTGTGATATAGTTAAAGAATACAAGTTATTGAAAATGAGTATGCCAATACCTAAATGTAGATAAGATGAAGAGGACTATACAATTTTTAAAAGCATGCTGACTTGATGGCAGTGAATTTGTTTGGCAAATGAATTGGGAGTAAAAAGAGTAAGTGCTTAAAAAATAAACAGGGAATTGCACATTTGAAAACAATTAAGTAGACAAATCTAATGACCAGAAAAGAATGTCCTGGATATTGTTAGCAAGTTTATTGATGATAAATATTGGAAAGGTAAAAATCAATAAATTGATCAAGACAGAAAAGCACAAGTATAAATGGACTGAACACTGCAAATTATAATGTTTTAAGTAAAACACATTATTGACTCATGCTAAATCTAATAAACTTAATCTGGGGAATAGAAATTATTCACAGTCTTTTTAAAGTTGATGAAAAATATCAATTAGTAGAAATTAAATTCTAAGCATTGGAAGTCAAATGAAAGTTTCTGAAAAACTAGAGGGCATTTGAGTCTTGTTTTTCTCAAGCACTACTAAACATTTCAACTTCAATCTTTGATAAATTAATTTGTTTAGAACCTACAAATTTAAGAAAAATTAAAAAGTTTAATAATGAAATACTATGTAAATTTGCAAGGCCAAAAAATTACAGAATTTAATTATTCCCCCAAACAAAGTAATCACAAGCTTCTTCATTAATTCTTAATAGATATTGTAAGAGAGATATATCAACTATGTTTTATTTGTTTAAAAAAATCAAATACTTTCCCATTCACACTGATATATGCATTATTATTGCTACTAATACATGTTTTAGATATGTAAGATAATCATATATAAATAACAGAAATATTTTCAGTACATCAAAATTCAGTATCATCAAAATTCATATGCATAAAAATCCCCACTTATCATATTTTATTTAACCATTTATTCTTTCAAGTGACTTAATTTTATTTGTAAAAGTCCCATTACACTCATATCTTTATTAATTTTATTACAATATTTTTGTTTTCTCGAAAGATATGTAATTTTGCCTTATTGTTGTCTTTATTACCTATGGCTGAAATGAACAAGCATATCATTGTGAGTGGTTTTGACAAACATTGATTTTCTCTGTTTAGGAAGCTTTACGTCTGGAGTTAGGGTTCCCACTCTAAGTACAGTCTTCTACGTGTAGACTCTGAAAGGGAGGCCTTTGTTTCCTTAGCTTCCCTCTTTGGTGGCCATATATTGTCTGTCCTTTGTTTACTTGTTTATTATTATTACATCTCAAAAACATACTCTACATGAATATTTTCTCCTGACTGTAATGAAGTAAGTCTTTTCCCAAAAGGCCTTATGAATACAGCACATATTATATTGTATTTGCAGCACATATTTTGGGGCTAACCACTTCAATCTATAAGAATGCCTATATTGGTCAACACACATTTTGCATATTTCATCTACAGTTTCAAAATTCACTAGTTTTCCCCTATTAGCTTTTGTGATACAGAACCTATACCATTTTTCACTTTCAAACAAATGCACACTCACAGCCACTGAGATACTGCTGACCCATAGCATCTCTGCAGGTCAGGGTTCAACTGCCCCTGTGAGTTTCCAAGACTGTGATTGCTTATGCAAGTAGAAAAGCCCCTCTTTCTCCTGGAAGTGGCTGGTGAGCTTGAATCGCCGACGTCGCAGTTTACAGCCCAAGCAGTAAGTACTATGTCACCAGTGGGATGTGTGACAGAATGAGATAGAGGAAGTGCCTGTTAGTTTTATTAAAACAAAATCTCTAGCTCAAGTTATACTTTCAAGATGTCATTTATACAAAGATATATTTGAACAGTACAAACTACATGAAGTTGGAACTTGCTGCAAGTATCAGGTCACTTTTATTAGGAACTGAATTGCAGGCATTTGTTATCTTTAACAAAGGGCAGAAACAGGAGTTGCTGTTCAAAGAGAGAGTTACTGTAAAATGATTGCATAGTGGGTTGTGTATTTGATGGCTAAACACAGGGTCAACTATTTGAATCCACCAAACACTCTACAAGAAAAGCTTCATAAAGAGTTGTAGCCTCAGAAACCTACAGGAGAAGTTCCCGCCTGACCTATAGGATCGCTATGATTCATAATCTACTGACCAGTAAAGAATATGATACAATTAACAGAAATTCAAATGACCTGAAACTCAAAATAAGTCTACCAGAGTTAAAACTTCTTTATTAAAATAAAAATATTCCATTCTCAGTATAAGATAGCACACCTCTATCTGTGCACAGAAACTCTTAAAAGAAAATTTAGACACACATTAGAAAAGAAGCTTGATACCCAATTCACCTCTGGAGCATTCAATATGAATTATCCCTTTGCTTCTGAAATATTTATTGAATAATTTGAAGAAAACTTTAGACCTTCAAAATATTTATGAAAATTGCTATGAAGCCTTACATCTCAACACTCTAAATTTGCCCTCACATCTCACACACACACACACACACACACACGCAAAATATGCATTACCCCCACCCCCGTTTTTTGTTTTTTTGTTTTTTTTCATTTTCCACTCTTCTCAAGTTGTAGTCTCACTTTGAAATACCCAGCTTGTGGTCTCTGTATAAATCACACACGTTATCATACCAAAGAAGAAAAAAACCAAAAACAGCTAATTCTAATTCACAGGGCCTTAGAGGACAGAGAAGAACTGCCCTTTTGGGTTTCCAAATCTTTAAATCTTTTAAAGGCGGTGGAGGGGCTGGTGGGACAGCTGACGGATGATCTTATGATTGATTGGCAGTGCAATGCATAACCGTCTAGCTGCAATGAGATTCTTGCACAGCTTCTTTTAGAAGTCCCTTAATTCCTAATTCTTTTTCAAATATTCCTTACCTTTTATTGTTTCCTCCTGCAATTTTTGAGCCTGAAATATTTTCATATTTATAACTGGGATGATAAATTAACACATCAGCATAACTTAATGACTGGAAATGTGATGGAACATCAGATTTCAGAAACTAGAGCTGATATTATCTGTCCAATGAAATTCTCTGATTTGTAACCCTAATAACCTAAGAAATAAGATTAAAACTCAAGACAGCAATAAAAACAAATTTTGTTTTGGAATATGTTATGTATTTTAATTTGTAAATTGTAATGGTGATACATTAAAGAAATTTTTTTAAAAAAAGAAAGATTTTTTTTTCATTTGGAATCATTGTCTCAAGTTATTCATTGTTCCAAGTGTACATCTAATATGTGACAATTTAATTACAATATTATTAAGAATATATATTTACCAAATGCTACTTTTTCATTTATTAATGTACATATTTCCATTACTTCTGTAACCACATACTCAACAAATGTTATAGTAGTGAGAATATTACAAACTCTGTAAAGTTTGTAACTGTCCTTGGATAGTTAGTTAAAAGCAGACTTTCAGTGAGGTGGAACAAACATTTAAATTATGTCCAACTAAGATTTCCCTCACGAGGTAAATTATATGTGTGTCCATTTTTCCTCGGCCTCATCATTTTCCAAACTTTGGATGTTTTACCAATCTGTTAGCTGAGAAATAATATTTCAGGGCATTTTAAATTGCACTTACCTCATTGTTTGTGAATTTGAACTTATTTTCATATGCCTAAAGATCATTTGGAATTGTAACATGGGTGAATGTTTACAGAACAAATTGTTTTCCACTCAAGAATTTATACACATTTTTGCTCCTGGATTTGTTGTTTTCCTTTGGTAGAGTTTACCAACGGTGGTACTGATATCTGGTGTCAATTTGAGGATTAAGAGTAAAGGGGGGCAGTTTAGCCTGTCATGCAGATGGCAGACTGATGACCTCATTTGGAGGTGCTAAGGAGATAAATAGCTCATCCGAGGCAGGAGACAGGCTGACTCTCTGAGATACTTTCTGTTGACAAGTCACATGGAAACAGGTTAATGGCAGCCAGCGTCACAGAACTGAAGGAACCATGTGGGAACCCTTGCTAACACTGAGATCCTTCCATTGTCGTTGGATCCACAGACAGTTGAGTCGGACTACTGACACCCGTGGACCTGGTTTACAGGAACTGGAGGAGGAAATGAGAGCAAGGTGACTTGTCTGAAGTTTATGACCTAGCACAAAGGGGTTAGGGTTCTTGAGAATTTGTGATGGAGCCATGGTCTAAAGGCAAGATGACCAATGGACACCTGGGGAGGTTAAGCAAGGCAGCACCACATTGAGTTGATCATAACCTAACCACATGAAGAGAAGATTTTTCAGCTTATCAACTGATGCATATTATTGTAGACTTTATCGATGTCCTGACCTGAGTTGACATTGCTTATGAATGAGGACCCCAAGGTACCATCTGGAATTAAGGTTCTTCCCGTCAAAGAATGTGATTGTCTCCTTAGAACTGTGGGTTAATGTAAGTGGACAGTGTAGAAATTAGATATTGTGTTAGTCTGGGTAAACTAAAGAAACAAATCCATAAAAACTCATATGTACAAGAGAGAGTTTTATATAAAGGGTGAGCACACATTAGGAAAGCATCCCAACCCAGTGTTGTTCAAGTTCATAAGTCCAACAATGGTCCGCATATCTGATACCAATCTACAAAGTCCTCTTCAATCTCATAGATCACACACAATGATGCTGACTGCAGGTGCGAAGCCGAAAGGAGAGAATGTGTAAGCTTCTCAGCGCTGACAGCCTTCTCCATATGGCTATTCCAGCACCCAGGGCTGCATCAGGGTAGGTCCTTGTGGCTTCTTCCCAAGAGTGTCTTGCAGGAAGTGACCCTTGCCAACTGAAGCAGGGAACTGGCTAAGGCAGCTGCTGGTCCTACCACCACAGAACAAGAAACCCAAGAACTAGAAAGGTGAGACTTACTGAGCCATTTATCTCTCCACCCTTCCATTTATCCCATGTGTTTATTGGCCAGGCTAGCACAATAAGTCTTAATGATCTCAGATACCCACAATGGGGTAGATAAAGGAATGAAGTGGCTGATTTACAAAATATCACAGGTGGGGCAATATTTTCATTCATAAGATTATAGCATTGAGGTGTAGCTGTTACTTAGCTGCAAATGTTAGGCATAAAATATTGTGTAGTTCACATATAGAATATTATGCTTAAACAAGGCTGTGGCAGTCACCTAATCTGGTGTCCATTAGAGGATTAAGAGCGTAGGGGTGGAGTGTAAACTGTCAATCAGAGATGGCCAATGAAACCTCTGTGTGGGCATGGCCTCTGAGAATTCTGGGAAATATGGTACTTCCTTTTTGGAAGCAGGAAACACCTCTCAGTCCACTTCCTTAGAGAATTTCTACAGGCAACACTCGCTGTCTAAGAGACTTAACTGAGATGGCTTGCTCCCTGCAAGATATCCCTAAGGAGAAGTCACATAGATCTACTCTGATGCAGCAAGAAACCTGGACCTAGAGACATCACAGAGAGACCCCCGCCATTTTGAGATGCGTACAGCGGCATTGGATCCAAAGAGTTCTACTCACTGGCTTGTGAGCATTCTGCATTTGGGATCATTGAATGTGTTTTGTGAGTGTGAAGAGAACTTTATGAATGATCCTGGACATATGGGCTAATGTTGTACTTATGGATTTGATCTGGACTGGATTGTGATGTTTACTCAATGTTCAATTGCTCTTGTATATAAACCTCTTTCTCATACACGATGTAATTACATCAATTTGTTTCTCTAGTCTACCTTGACTAACACAGAAGCTTTGGCACAGAAAGAATTATATGCATTTTAGTCCCATAGAGAGTGGGTCAGAAGTCAGACACAGAAAGGACCCCGGGATTGAAAATCTATGGAGAGCTCAGAGTAACATAATGTAATTAGAAAAAAAGACAGGTGAAATGTTTAGTAGCATTGGGCACAAACAGAAAGAACAAGAAAGAGAAGAACCAAGGCCTGAAGAAAGAAAATCCTACCAAGACATCTTGCAGAAGATGCTGGAGGAGGACTATCTGGAAACAGAACTGAAGAATGCACCCTAAACAAAGGGGGGTAGTAGTCAATAGACATGTGGGCACACTCACAGAGATTTTTAATCCCCAAATCAAATGGACCAAGTAGTCTCTCAGGCTTTCAGCATATCATGGCTTCCAAGGAAACTAGGACAAACATTGAGATCATGTCTAACCACTTTGGTATTTTCCAGAAAACTTCTTTTACACATGACTCTGCATTTTCTGTTGCCAACAGTTTTTTTTTGAAGCTGTCTACTGAACTTGATTTAAGTAAGACTGCCTTTTAGTATTGTTGACAACTCTTTAGAAGTTTCTGAGACGTTAAACACATTTCTGTGTAAGGAGTGTATAAGATTTAGTACTCTGAGTAGTATGTCTCTAAGTACAGTTGTGACAGTCCGGGTAGACTAGAGGAACAAATTTCAAAGACACACATATAGATATAAGGAAAGGGTTTATATACAAAAGGAATATGACACTAAGAAGGCATCCCAATCCAGTCCAGTACAAAGTCATAAGTCCGATATTAACCCATATGCCCGAAATCAGTCTACAAAGTCTCCTTTCGACTCAGGAAGCCACAGGTCAGTGCGTGCAGAATTCTGGCGCTGGCAGGGACCTCCCCATGGCTCCTCGCTTCCAGGGCTCAGGGTCCATCAACAGCATGCCACTCCAGCTTCAGAGGTCTGTCTTCATCAGGGCTAAGCCATGTGGTCTCTCCGCTGGCTCCTCCAGCTTCTCGGATGTTGCCATCTTGCCTTTTCCGTGACTCATCATCGCCTCTGAGACTAACTCCCAACAACTGGGGAAGATAGCTTCTCATCTTCATGAAGGAAATATTGCGAGATTTCCCTGAAGTCTCAGGAGAAAGCCATGCCCACGTAGAGGCCTCTTGGCTACTCAATTTCTATCTCCAGACTAACAGGCTAGACTCCACACCTACATTTCAATCATAAAATTACTGCCACAACAGTCAACCAACTATTTTTTTCCAGATGAAACTGACTCCTGTGATCATGGACTATCCTTCTGTGTGCTTCTTTTAATTTGATGTGTAAGCTGTTCTAGTCAGGTCCTGGGTAGCTATCACAAATTCCTGACATCCTCATATCCTTCACAGACCTCTCACACAAGAAAGCCATCTATCACAAAAATGGAACATCTAATTTCTACCCCTTTTGAACTCATGTCCAATTTGCAACAGCTGTTAGTCCATTCTAGATATTTCTAATGGTGGCACCACAGCCTATTGCTGTGACAGATATGGTAGTAATAATAATAAACTTATTTCTATTGGAATCCAGACACTTCCTGACTCATCCCTCACCCAAGTCTCCAAGGAAAATTCATAATAATCCAAAGGTCACTGTGATAGGTAGGTTTGTGTGACAACATGGCCAGTGAACACATGTGAGATTAATTGAAGGGCAGAGATATAAATGGCTCCACAAAACTTGTCTCTGTCTCTCTTGCTCTTGGATCTTTGGACCAGCCAGCTGCCTTGCTTGTCGTGTGCCTTGATTTGCAAGCTACGCTATCTATGAGAGCCTAATCCATGTACTGTGTCATTGTGAGTTGAGGTTCCTTCAAGCCCTGCATTGGCCCACGTGTGGAATATACTTCTCTTGAGCTAGGGACTGTCAGACCCTATTATCTGCCTGACTGTTGATGACCTGCCTTGCTGTTTGCCGCTTCTGGTGGGATACCCCGAATTGCTCTACAGAGGACTACTTGGTGGCCCTCAAGACTCAAAGGACTGCTAGTGTATTAGCTGTCTCATGTAAGTGAGTTGCACTGAGTCATCTGTACTGCTCTGTAGATTAGCTGTTTATTTCTTATGTTAGATATCTTTTATCTATATGTATATCTACTATCTATCTATCATCTATCTATCTATCTATCATCTATCATCTATCTATCTATCATCAGTGTCCTGGTTTTGTTTCTCTAGAGAAAGAAGTCTAACACAGTCACACATAACCTGGACACTGTTGCAGTGACAGACTCAGGGCTTGACCCTGGTCGACAGACCTGTGTGCAAAAAGAAAACCCGATTACTGATATTGGGGAGCCAAGACCTAATATATCTGCTTTATTTGATCAGGCTCAATCTATAAACTGTACTGTACAAGATGACCTTAAAGATCAACTTCTTATAAAGTAATAAAGAGAAAAGACAAATCAGCATTGGTCTTGAGGTGGTTATATGTGAATTGAAGAATAAAGCAACAGCTGAATATTTAAACAAAGAAACCATTTGTACCCTAACTTCCCCAGCAAGTTCTCCATTCACATTTATTGCAGCAACAAATGAGGATCTGAAGCTACGTCCTAAACCAGCAAGCAAAATGTGGCGTTGGTGGTATATTGTTTCTGTCATCCTGATACACATTATTTTGTCATGGTTTTCAGCTCTCTTTGTGTCCTAAGAATAAGAAGCACCAGAATTTAACCCACATACAGAAAAGTACAAGTAAAATATGCACAATAGCATTGCAAATACTTAAAAGCAACAGTTTCTGTTTGAAACATTGTACTGAGAAAGATAGAATGATTTAATAGTTTATATTTATTTATTGAGCACTACAACTTGTCAGGCATTGTTCTATATGCTAAGAAAAACAGTGAACAACACAAATAGTAATTACCTACAATAAATTTTATGATAATAGGCATTAATATTGTTCATGAATCTGTGTGATAGCCACAATTATTTTTTTAATTGTCCTTAAACTTACTTGTGTACCAGTATTTTGCTGTGAATCTGGTAAGTGAGTCTTCTAAAGCTATTTTATTTCTATTTCCTCCATATATTTGGGGATTGCCTAACTGCAAGTTTTTCTAACATAACCAAAACTCATTGCCAAAGGGTCAATTCAGACTCATGGTGACCATTATAGAACAGAGAAGAAGACAGCTTACAAGAGTAGAAAGCTTCATTTTTCTCCCTTGAAACTAGGAAGTGATTTTGAACTGCTTATCTGGGTGTGAGCAGTCCAACATGTAAATCCTAATCTGGAAAAAATGGTCCACTCTCCAAATGTTCAAGCTTTCTGCTTTCTATTTAATTTTTACCTTTTCCAATTTTCCTAAATGTATCCCGTGTACATTCAAAGTATCAATTGCTAGTAGTAGATTTTTGCAGTTATTTGTCCTTACTTACCTTGACCACTTATTTTTCTTATTAGACTTTTGCACTTATTTCTCCTTACCATCTGCAAATGATATCATGGGCATTAGTGAGCTGAAATGGACTTGTATTGGCCATTTTAAATCACACGATCAAATGATTTACTATTGCTTGGATAATATAATCAAGAGGAAGGACATTGAAAAATCAAATGAAGTACAATGCCATCGGTAATAGGATTATAGCTATCTGTGTCAAGGAAATTCAATCAATACAACTATTTATTTAAATTTATGCACCAACCAAAAAAGCAAGTGTGGAAGAAATTGAAAAATTCTACCAATAATTTCACCCAGAAGTTGATCAAAGATGCAATCACAAAGCGTCGATAATTTTTGAAGATTGGAGAGCAAAGTTTAGAAACAAAGAGGAAGGAAAAGTAGTTGGAAAATATGGACTTTGTGATAGAAATGATGCTGGGGATTGCATGATAGAATTCTGCAAAACCAATAGTTTGTTCATAATAAGTACATTAAAAAAAAAACAACACAAAGGGCTGAGCCCCGGTGACTTAAGTGTTTGAGTGCGGAATTGCAGCCCGCGGGCTTGGTGGTTTGAATCCAGTGGCGGCTCTCAAGAGCAGCGTTGGGTAGCTCCCACAATCAGAAGAGGACAGTGATGTTCCCCTCAAAAAAAACACAAAAGGAAAATACACACATGAACTTCTCCAGATGGAATAAACAGAAATTAAGTTGACTACATCTGTTGGAAAACACTCTGAAGATACCCACTATCAGCAGCTAAAACCAGGGCAGCTGCTGATTGTAGAACAGACCATTGCTCATATTTAAGTTCTGGGAAAAACCCTGAAGAAAATTAAAGCAAGTCCAAAAAACAAAACAAAACACCTCAAAAGCCAAACTCATTTACATCTAGTTGATGCAGACTCATGTGAGAGCCAAAATATGACCTTGTGTATGTAAACACCTGAATTTTGAGAAAACCTAAAGAAATGATGAACTGTGGAGGACTATCATCCATGAAAAAACAAAGATCATTTAAAAGTAAAGACCAAAGTGAATGTCAGGCAAGGCGCAGAATGTTGCTTTGAATAGTAGAGCAAGGAAACCAATGAACAAAATGTATGTCAATAGAGAATCAAGAAATTTCTCTTAATCATAAAGGTAAAGTAAATAGAAGTAATGATGATCTTTCAAAGAGCTGAACAAAAAATTTGAAAGGACAGGTCAAGAAGATAACGCCAAATGGTATAATGAAATTGGCAAAGACCTAGAATGAAAAACAGAAACGGGAAGAACATGATCAGCATATGTTAAAGAGTACAAACACTTGAATAAAACCAAACCTTGAATTTTAATCTTGAAAGATTCTTTGGGCAAAATATTCTTTGGACAAAAAGATTCTTTGGGCAAAAGTTGAAAGAATGCATACAGTCTTGGGATCACAAAGGACTCATCAACATACTCCTATTGGTTAGAACTGACTCAATGAGTCCTAAAAACAAAACAATATCCAATTTATTAGTTACTTTACATCAATTCCCTTTTGTGTGGAAGACTGTTTTTCAATAGTGATGATATATGTGGCCAAGATATCTGGTGATGTAGTCTTAAAGTTGATTATTGTAGATACATTCTATTTGATTAAAACAATGAAAACCTCATACCAGTCTACAGTTTTATAATTTCCTTCATTGAGTAGGTTAAATAGGTGTGAAAAGATGTAATACTTATTAAAAGAAGTAGCTGAAAATGCATATTGGTTTAGAACAGCTGCCCTTGCAGCTAGCAGTCCACTGTGTATCATTTTGCCACCAGGACTCTAGAAAATGCATATTGGGAAAAAAACAGGGATATAGAGTTGGTATATGTTACTAAATGCCATTGCATTGGTTCTGAGCCATAGCAACAAAGCACTGCCAGGTCCTGCAACATCTTCATTGTTGTACCTATTCTTCTTATTTTTATTTCTTTATTTTAGTTGTACTTTTTCTTAAGCCCATTGCTGCAGTCATTTGGTAATTCATCTCCTTGATGGCCATCCCCTCCTTCACTGCCCCTCTGCTTTACCTTACATGATTTCCTTCTCCAAATCCTGGTCTTTCCTGACAATATGTTCAAAGTATTTAAGAGGAAGTCTGATCATCCTTGTTTTCTTCTAAGATACATGGTTGTTTCTTAGAAACCCATGGTAATTTCAATATTCTTCTCTCGCACCACTATCACCCTCATTCAATGTCCAGCTTTCCCATGCTATGAGGCAACTGAAAATACCTGGGCTTTGGTCAGGTGGGCCTCAAAGTAACATCCTTGCTTTTCTATACTGTAACATGATCTGTGTAGCAGATTTATTTAATGCAGTATATCTCTTGACTCCTATTTCCATGAAGATTGAATCAAGCAAGAAAAAATTCTTACTAAGTTCAACCTTTTTTACATTGATCAATCATTACTAAGTTCAACCTTTTCTCCATTTATCAGGATGCTACTTATTGGTCCTCTTGTATGGGTTTTGATCTTGTTTACTTGAAGGCTGCCATCCTTGATTTTTTTTTAAAAAATGGGTGATGCACTGTTTTTTTTTCCTACTACCAGTGTCATATTTACCTACTGGTAAACATACATTGTTTCTAACTTTTCCATTCCAAACTCTATTAATTATCAGTATACCTTGATTGCATATTTGATCAATTTCTGACTAAAGCCAACTCGACTTTGAGGAGTCAATTGTTCACCAGTCACAGTAGTATTCAAACAACTCATTCAACAAGCTGACAAAAGATTGGTGGTACGTGTATGCATATATGTAAAAGTTTATATGCAAACATACTTGCACAAACGTCAAGGGACCTCAAGATATTTGTGCAAAAATTCAATTGTCACAAACTTTTGCAGTCCCTATACATATGCATGTGTCTGTGTATGAAATGTCATAATATAAAAAGTAATGAAAAAAGTCAGAAAATAGCAGACTCAGTCAGACATGACCTCTAAATTTTGGGTTATGACTGAATTTTACCCTTTACTTGGACAGAAAGGCTAGCCACTGTAGGTTTTACATAGATTTATATGCAAGTAATTCTTATAGGAGGCAACTAAATTCACAGTCCTAAAGTTTCAAGGAAAAAATGAACTGAAAAACAAATCTAGTAGAGTCTGTGAAATGTTTGCTTACATTTTTCCTATTAAAATTACACATGCATTTGGTTGAGCCCCGGTGGCCTAAGTAGTTGAGTGCAGGACTACGGCCCGCGGGCTTAGCGGTTCAAATCCAGCGGCGGCTCTCAGGAGCAGCACTAAGTAGCGCCCACCACCACCAGAGGCAATGATGCCCCCCCCAAAAAAAGCCCCCCTCCAATTACACATGCATTTAATAAAGTTACTTGATTTATGTGTATATAATTAAAATGGATACTTGGATCATGATACATTCCTATTTCTTTACAAATATGTGATAAACCTACATTATTCACATGATGATCATGAGCTTTATATTTTCACCAAGATCATCCCTGTGAGAAATGAGCATAAATCTATTTGCTTCCTGTACTACTTAAAGTTCTAGAAGAGTACATTTTCTCTCAATTACATTGTTGAGTAACTATAAACTTAATTTTTGTGTTATCTCTTTTTTCCAGTTTGCATTTATATTGTTTGACTTACTAGCTGGACCATTTCTGTCCTATCTGTAAGTGAAACCCATTAAGAAATGATGTGTTTTAGTTTTCTTAAAAGAAGATACACATTTAAATCATGAAACAAGCGCACACCACTTGGTGAGAGTTAAATTAAAGCATTAAAAAAAATCTTTGACTTCTCTCAGCCTTAGAAAAAAGAACATGCTATGATCATTTTGTATTTCTGGGAAGCTCACACAATTGGCCCAATTATGAGAAATACCAATTAACTATACATCTGTTGAAAACTTAGTGGAACAGCACACAATCTGTTTTACATATATTTGCACAATGTAGCTGATGAACAATTTACTAAAGCAAACAATAAGGGGAATATGCTAGTACTTTATAGACAGTTAAATATCAGTAGCAGATACATGCAAGCAAAGAGAATGTAACAATTAATAAATCAATCCTGAACAGGTAGAGGATATAAGGTAAAAGTAGAATTTCAAGGAAAAAGACACAAAATGATATTTAACTTCTGGGAAAAAATGCATTTTGATAATGACATACCATGTTTTTAAAAATTATCATAATGTTTGTGTTGTTGCCATTGAATGCGTTCCAACAAAGAATGATGCTATAGAGAATAAAATAAAACACTGCCCTTTGCTGTACAAGCCTCCTAATTGTTATTAATTTTGAGCCCAGTTATAGCAATGTGTCAGTCTATCTCTTTAAGAGTTGTGGGTGAAAGGCATTTCAATGCAAAAATAATTACATTTTTTATCAACACAGTTGAACGGTTGAGATATATAACGATCATAATAGAGCAATGGAAGAAAAAGTCAAAGAAGCCAGATACATTTCTTGTTAACATTCTTACCTCCTGATTGACCATGTTCTCAATGGCCAAGTCCCTGCACAGCATGGGCAGAGCGCAGGAAAGGGGGAGGGAAGGGGGAGAGGGAACAGAGGAGAGAGGACCTCCGGGGAGTGAGGGAGTGAGCACGATTAATTACTAACCAAGGTTTAAATCTTTGGGGGGCGTGAAGCTCCTGATTACAGGTAAAGACATATCTCCCAGGAAGGGCTTGCACTATAGGTACCACAGTAATGTGGGGGACGATCTAGGGCATACACAAAATAAGAAGGGTTGGGATTGGGTGCGGGGGAGGGGGGGAGGGGAGGGGGCGGGGCGCACCTGTGACAAGATGCCCGCCCAGATCCTGCATTCGTAATGGCTGCCTAAACTTCATTACCCTTGACCTGGACAATTGATTTAGCCTAAACTTTCAGGGGAGGTAGTCCATTGTCCTTAGCAGAAGGGAGTGAGCCCCACCTGTGGTGGGACCAGACTGTAGTCTGATGGCTGAATGCATCTCTAAGCATCTGACCTCCCACCACTGGCTGCCAAATAGCCTCTAATGTTTGACGTATTTTGTGGGGAGACAAAGCTGGGGGGCAAGTTTCTTTATAATCCCTCAGAGTCTTCCCCTTTTTCACTAATTCTCAACTACAAAACAGGATATTTCTTTCGGAGGCGTCGATTTCCCCAATAGCTTGTTCAGAGTGAATTAGGCAGTTTTGCCGTTCTCTCTTTTAAGAACTGTTCTTATTACACTTCATCCACGTAAGAGCTGTTTGCTCTTCCTGCAGTCGACGGTTCTTTCAATATTCTTCACCAACATCATAAATAAAATGCAATAATTCTTTTAATATTTTCTTTAATGTCCAGCTTTCAAATTAATACGTTTTTAAAAGGTTATCTGTGAGAAAATAATATCTATCTGCATACAAAGCAATCCAGTCAATAGAAGTATTCTCAAGTTGATTTACCAACCACTAAAGCTAGTAATTTATGAATTGAGGAACTTTATTAATATCTTCAGTCTGACATTGATTAAGCATGCACTCAAGATTCATTGATAATTATTAGCAATTAGATCCAAAAGTTGGAAACAAAGAGGAAGGAACTATTGATAGAAAAAATCTGGTGCAGGTGATAGAAATGAAGGTGACAACCACATGATATTGTAAGCGATCTCGGGAAGAGAAATATACCTCGGTCGTTGGCTCAGTGCAAAAAAGAATGTAAGCCCAAACCTGGTTTGTGATCCAGACGAATTTCACGAAAGTCAAAGAACTTTCAGGTTTACACTGGCACCCATGAGATCCCTAAGCCCTGTCTGCCGGCCAGGAGACTGCTGGAGAGAAGCTGCGGTAGGCTCCGGACACAGCCTGGTGTCCTACACTGCAGAGCAGCCGCTGGGCAAGAGCTCGCCAGAGCCGAAAACTTGCCATTTTCAATTCTCCCGCGGGGAGGTGTGGTTTACGAACCTGGTCGACCCCATTACCTGGCCTAGGTGAGCCAATCCAGCTGTAGCATTGCTGGCCGGAAACCTGGATCTTTGAGCATGCGCAGTGTGCCATTCTCGATAGCTCGATATTTTAAGCAAGGCATAATGGACCCCCTTTATCAATAGAATCTTACAAGACTACTAGCTTCTTTATAATGAATAATTTTTTCAACAACACACCTAAGGACATGGAAGCTTCCAGATGTAATATTGTACAACTCTTCTTGATGTGATTGAACTACTGAACTGGATATGTGGATTATACACCATGTCATATCAAAGAGTAAAGAACACTCTTTAAATATTATTTGTAGCAGAGTTGGCCTATTAATCTTTTAGAGAAGAGTTCCAGATGAAATCACAGATAATAAAAGTGCTTGTAATGTAGTAAATTAATTTATAAGGTTATTTTAATTATAACTTTTGTTAATCTGACCAATTAACCTAATTTTCCTCATGGGTCTGGCTAAGTAGGTGGGGAACATATTGATTAGATTATTTGATTCAGCTGTGAGTGATTGGCAATAGTGTTAATTGTTATCATTTTTTGTTGACGATCAATTGTGACTGCTCGTAATATGGAAGAGTAGGAATGTAGGTCATTTTTAGGTCCTATGATCACTGCATCTTGACCGGCTTTGCACCAGGAGATATCTTTCATATCAGAGGAGAGGCTGAGGAACAACAGCAGGATCAAGAGCCATAGAATGAGACACAGCAGCAAACTTCTCAGGTCCCTGCGTACTTTTGAGGAAGAGGCTGGCTTGTACAGTGGGATGCCTCTGGGCAGTCAGGAAGAGGAGTTGAGCTTGTTGACCCACAGAGCTGGCACTGGTTTCTTTGGATTGAGGCTTATGGAATGTTCTTTAAAAATAATTAACAGCCCTAAAATAATTTTATAGCAATGTCTGAATAGGGAAAATACAAAGCCAAGATGTTGAAGATGACAGAGAAAGAGAGAGAGAGAGAGAGAGAGAGAGAGAGAGAGAGAGAGAGAGAGAGAGAGAAGCCTGCCTTCAGGCACAGCAGCAATAAACTTGCCCTTACTGAACAACTGTATCTTGAGCAATTCCTGCCTAACCTGTTCATTTTCCTAATAAATCCCACAGTCATAAGTAATGTATTTGGGTTCCGTTTGGCCATTTCAATTAAGTATCAAACCCAGATTAATAGGAGAGAGAACTTTCAATAATGACAAGGGTCAAAATTAATAAGGAAGACTGGAGGGTGGGGGTACGTGTGAAGTCTACCTTGAGCTACCAAACTTGGCAAACAGAGGAGAACTTATGTGACTCCCATGCTGTTTGTACAGTGCTACATAGCAACATCATAGTCCTCTTACATGTGAAAATAAAAAGCAAAATTGAAAACAAAACCAAAAATATCTTGCTTCAAGTAACCTATCCTGTGATGTTATTTTTTTAACTAAAATCAAAGTCAGTTGCTTCAGAAAGAATAAAGCAATTTTCATTGGCAATATTTGTGCAAGCAAATAACTTGCCCGTTTTCCATGTCATTTATTTTGCTTCTGGTATAATAAGAGGATATGCTAGAGTAATTCAAATTTATGACAATGTACACAAAAATGGGAATATTTAAATGAATAAACTTTGTCTTATTTTGCTATTTGGGAGATTGCCATATTTAACAGTCTTCTCCAATCCTCAACATAAATCACTGTATAAATATTTTCAAAAATACCTTTTCTATTTTTTATAGTGAAATCACTTTCTCATCACCTAATATCTGAAAGAATCGACATTTGTTTTATACTTTACAAATGTCTATCCATTTAATAATCACAACATACATTAATTAAGAAATATAATAACTTATACGTAGTTTACCATAGAAATAACTGGAACCTAAGGGTATGTCTCTAAAATTCTCAAAACTAACTTCAATGATACTGTGTGAGTTCTGAGTCATAGCAACCCTAAAAGATATAGTAGAACTTGCCCTGTGGGTTTCTAAGACTATAAATCTTCCCTGGAGAAGAACACATTGTCTTTCTGCCATGAAGTGCCAGTTTGTTTCGAACTCCTGACCTAGAAGTGAGAAGCCCGAACTTTAATCCACTATGCCACCAGAGCACCTTAAAGACTGTGTGGAAGTTGTCATAATAGATCTCGCAAAAGAGAGTTGAAGTGTTGCCTAGAGATTTCATGCCTTTGCTCACTCTAAACAGACTTGTCTCTTGAAGGATAATATTAAATAATGAGATGGATCTAAATTGCCACGGCTAGAAATCAATCTAATTTTGGGGGGGCATCACTGCCCTGTGGTGGGAGAAGGTCCAGCCTTGTTCCTGGAGAGCTGCTGCTGGATTTGAACCGCCAAGTCAATGGACCTCAGTCACGCATTCAATCACTACACCACCAGGGCTCGGCCCAATCTGATTTTTAAGATATATATTATGGCATTTCAATTTCAGAACCACATTTATTTGCACATATCATTGACATTATTTTTAAAACAAAACATGATATTTCGTAGAGTTGTGAATTAACTCCACAAATGACCACTGGAGCTAAGCAGGCATTCCCTGGGTGCCTTTTAGCCATCTCGATGATGCTCTTCTCCCCTAGACAGCACAGGCCAAAGCATTGTGTATGCTTCTCATTCCAGCCTTGTCTAAATGGCCGAACTGCTAGCAGCACAATTTGTGGTTGGTGCCATGTTAGCATAAGCTCTTCCTGAGAAAATGAGGCATTCTACTCCCATAACAGGGGCAATTCTACTCTGCCCCATAGATCACTATGACTTGGAATCCACCTGAGGGTAGTGAGTTTGCAGTCTCATTTAGCAGCCTGGTGTCCATGGTTTTAGACAGTCTTTCAATGCCCACTTTACTGTCCCTATAAAAGAGACCCCAGCTCATCCCCCTCAACAGAAACTTTCCCTCCCAGGGCCACAGCCTGCAGTTCCATTCTTGTACATGCTTTTAGCTCACCAAATATGTAAAATATTATATCTCAGATTGGTTCCTGAGTAATCATTTGGTCTGTCAGTCTTGATATTTAGAGAATTCTCTCCCACTTTTGGATCTGAATTTTACTTGAAAACTGATGTCAGTTTATGGTATATTTGATAAATAATGATCAAAATTTTCTATGTATAAAGAAAATTATCACCACAATGCTCTCTTTACATGATTAATTTCCAGATACTATCTACATGTTCTTGTTGTTTTCTATAGCTCCATTGCATAAGGCTATGTGAGTCACTGCAATACCCACCTGTGTTAGTCTGGGTAGACTAGAGGAGCAAATTCATAGACACGCATATGGATATAAAGAAAAGGTTTATATACAGGAGGAATGGGACATTGAGAAAGCATCCCAGCCCAGTCCAGTTCAATTCATAAGTCCGATATTAACCCATATGCCCAATATGAGTTTATAAAATCTCCTTCCAACTCAATGAAGCCACAGGCCAGTGGGTGCAGTGTCCCGGCGCTGGCAGGGGTCTCCCCATGGCTCCTTGCTTCCAGGGCTCAGGGTCCATCAACAGCATCCAGTGGTGGCAGAAGCAACTCAGCACTGGCAGGGGTCTCCACATGGCCTCTCCAGCCTCAGAGGGCTGGTTCCATCAGGGTAAGGCTGTGTGGCTTCTCTTCCAGCTCTTGCAGCAGCTCAGACACTGCAATCTTACCTTGTCCATAATTCCTGGTCTCTGAGACTAACTCCCAACAAATGGGGAAGATAGCTTCTCACCTTCATGAGGGAAATATCGCGAGATTTCGCAGAAGTCTCAGGAGAAAGCCATGCCCACACGGAGGCCTCATTGGCTACTCAATGGCTATCTCCAGATTAACAGGCCAGACTCCACCCCTACATGTCAATCATGAAATTAACATAAGCACATGACTGGCACACTCCCAATAACCAAAACCCTTCAGCAAAACTTCATATTCTTTTTCAGTTCTTTTTAAGGAGTTTTTATGGTAAAGAATGTTCTTCTTACCAAATATGCACACATAGAGAAAGAGATGCAAACAGTTTAATGATTGTCTTTATTGGTGTATTTTTCCCAATAGTTCTACTTTCCCCTTAGATTCAATTTTCCTCTCACTTATTTCTCCTATTTTAAGATTTATATTTGGGATATTAAAAAGGGTTCCTTTCACAGATTCCCTCCATCTTTAACCTTCTACCTGATCTGGAAATTAACTTTTATTTACTTCTCTGTTCCTACTTTTTAGTTGTGAATTAATTCAGTTCACTTAAAAAATCATCTTGTTTGTGGTGCTCAGATCATACATCAATTGTATCAGGCATTTTTGTACTTACATTGCCATCAATCATTTCCAAAGCAATTTCTACCTGAGCCCTTGGTGTTAGTCTCTCCTCCCACCCCGCCTCCATCTCGCACCTTCCCACCCTTGTGAATCCGTGATCAATTATATGTTGTTGCTATTATTTTGTGTCGTATTCTCCTGTTGCCCTTTACCCACATTGCTGTTATTTGTCCCCTTCAGGATAGGGGATATATCCAACCTTGTGATGGGTTCACAACCTTCCCCCTCACTGGCCACCCCCCCACCCTCATTACATCACTACTCCCACTACAGTTCCAGAGGGGTTTATCTGTCCTGAATACCATGAGTCCAAAAGTCTTATCTGTACCAGTGTGTGTTCTCTGGTCTACCCAGATTTGTGAGGAAGAACTGGGTCATGGTAGTGGTGGGAGGTGGTGGTGGCAGAAGTATTCAGGAACTAGAGGAATGATGTGTTTCTTCATGCTCTACTGTACCTTCATTGAATTATCCCTTCATTGTAATCCTTCTGTGGGGGTATATGCAATTGTCTACAGATATGCTTTGGGTCTTCTACTCCAAACTCCCTCATTTTGGATCTTTTGATATCTGATACCTGATCCGTTAACACCGCATGATCACACAGGGTGGTGTGGCTGCTTAGTTAACTTGAAAGTTTAAGACCCTGGACACTCTATCGCTCGATAACTGAGCACCATTTGCTCTCTTCACCACATTTGCTTTTGCACCCATTTTGTCTTCAGTAAACGTGTTGGGAAGGTGACTATCAAAGGGTATCAGGTTAGGTTATTAGAACAAAGTGTTCTTGTGTTAAGGGAGGCCTTGAATAGAGGTCCAAAGTCCATCTGCTATGTTAATATTTAACATAAATATATGTACATTGGTCTCTATCCTTTTCATTATAAGTTAATATATTTACATATATACATACCTATAGCTATACTTCTATAAATAGCATTTGCCTCCTATTCCTTTTCTCTATTTCCCTTCACCTTCCTCCTCTACCACTACCATGCTCGTCCTCCATTCAGCTCTCAGTCAAGCCTCTCTCTTAGATACATTGCAATTGAATAAACCCCACCAGGAATGATGCACCCTCCTTGCCATCAACTTTCGATTTCTTGTTGCCTTGGTCCTGAGTTTGTTGGCTCCCCACTCCTTCTCCCTGACACCCTCCTCTCTCAAGCCATTCCCCTACGCCAGCAACTGATCCTGCTGATTTCTCCTGGGGATTGTTCATCCTGCCTATCATATATAGATAGAGGACAAAACACAAAAAGAAACTAACTATGACACAGACAAAACAAAAACAAACAAAATAAACAAAAAACAGTAGATAGTTCCAGGTCTATCTGTAGAACCTTATGTACGTTTTCCGATCAAGTATGATGAGGTGTCAAGCCCTGTCCCAGGAGTCAGAATCTAGTTTCAGGATTCCTCAGTATCTCGGTTACTTTGCTCCCCTTGCTGCCCTGTTGCACTCCCTTCGTATTTCACCCAGCTGTGCATGGGTTCCACTGGGCAACTTTCTGCATGTCTCCAGTGCTGTCCCCTGCAGCTCTATGGATCAGTAAGGGAAAGTCATGTCTTGTGGTAGGGCTGACCCTATAGTCCTCTCATGGCCTACCAAGCCCCAGGGACAAAATCCCTGTTCAGAGCAGTCAATGCTTAGTTCACTCTTGAACCAAGTCTTGTATGGTGACTATTCATAGCCGTAAGAGTTTATTAGTTTTGGTTTTTTTTGATGTGTGTTTGCCTCGTGGACTTTTCTACATTATGAAAACAAGACAGTTCAGACATTTTAAATCTTTATTAGCTCTGATAGTCTTTTTTTGAGAAAAAGACTGAATTTTCTGGTCCCACAAACAGTTAACAAGCTCAGAAGTTCCCATGAGCAGTTCGACCTGATTCTATTGGGTTTCTAAAAATCAGAA